>JAVQJS010148238.1:0-10320 GCA_036024795.1 Galaxias rostratus | reverse complement strand
CAAAAGGCAAAGCTTGGACACAACAGGCGTTGTGAAAATGTTTCTATTTGTTTCAGCATTAATGCAATGCCTCCAGCTGACTCAGGAATTAGAAAGCACATAAAATCCACTCCCTGGCTCTCCTCTTTCCATCACAGCACAAGCTCTCATTTGATCAATTTGATTTAATTTGCCTCAACAGACATGATTTAAATACTAAACATTGGACACTGGATTGCCAAACATTACTTCTTTGAGTGTGTGCGTATGTGTCTGACTGTGTGTTTGTGTGGGTGACCCTGCCGCCCCTGCAGTGTAGACACACTTTATCACAGCAGATGTCCAGGAGTTAGCCCACGCAGCCTCCATGAAAGCCAGAGGACAGGGCCTGAGACAGGGCTGCCATCCGGGAGGGGAGGGGGTGGGGGAAGAGGCTCTGGAGGGTCTGGATCTTGTCTCCTCTCCCTGGCCTGTCTTCTAGGCACAACGTCCAGCGCCCTGGATCTGCAGGAATATCATGGAGCCGCAAAGCACAGAGGTGCCCGTATCTTTCAGCTCCGCAACGTTCTCTGTTCCATCCCGTCGCCATTATGGGTGTCATGTGAACACAGATATTGTTTTCTCAAAGCAGGCAGGGTCCGCAAAGGAGCGATGTCGCAACTCAACATCTGGAGCTCAATCAGCTGGGAGAGCTGCGTACGTCTGTGTGTGTGTGAGAGAGTGTGCGTGTGTGTGTATGTTTGAGTGTGTTTTTCACACGTGTATGTGTGCTGGCGGAGGAAGCAGGGCCTCCAGGAATTCAATACACTAACCTACCTCGGAAGAGAAGCCTGCTCACACACACCAGATAACACACCAGTGGACGTGGGGCCTGGCTATTTAGCTAACGCCGCATGCATTATGCATGCCTTCTCACTGTACAAGTACACATGTGTCAAAAGGCTCCCATCATCGTCACTCCCAGCCGGCAGATCCGCTTCCCTGGTCTGGAGGTCCCACATGGAGACCGCCACTCAATTCCGGATGGGAAATCAGCCGTGACACTAATGAGACCCCAGGAAAACGCTTGGAGATCCAGTCCAATTCTCTCGCTTCCAATGATGCCAGGGTTTACATTTCAGATTGATTGTAGTCTATTTCTCCTGTCAAAGACGTTTGCGCTGGTTTGAAAAGAGACCATATCGTTTTAGGGTCATTCATAATGCCAGTCTGACTTGTCTTTCAGATGAGCCATGGTACAATATGTCCGGTTTAAAAGGCACATTTTGCTCTTTCTTTTCCAAGTGGCCAGAACATTCTAGATACCGACGCATCAGTGTTGCTGAAACAGAGCTAGTTACTCCTAGCCAATCCTTATGTATTCATTTACACCCACAGGTAGTGCTGTTGTTTAGGTCAACAACAACAACATTCACTGCCTGGCGGTACTCACTCAACCAAATATGATACGCTGGAAACACTTTTCCTACGCCATGGCTGTTTCCGCTCCTGTTCCAATTAGTGTCCGGTGGGATTCCAGGCAGAGCTCATTTAGGCCACACCTCCACGACAGGCTGTGCCCTTTGACCTGGCGGGGCTAGCAGGAAGTGGAGGAAGCGGCCGGGGTTGGGCCTCCGGGGTCCGTTCCCAGACAGGGGAGCAGAGCGGCGGAGGAGCACGTGTGGTTTTGATATCCGCCGTGCTGCGGCTCAGGAAGCAGAGGTGAGCAGCAGGGGGATCATCTGCTCATGGTCTGGGATGGAAAGCGTCTCCGACGGGATGGCAGGATGCGTGGAAAGTGTCTCCGCGACTTGTCCAGAGCGGGAGGGGAACTACGCTGACAAACCACATGGAGGATTCTACGCGTCAGTGTGGGAGAACGAGGACACACATTGGGAGGAAGGATCCAACGCTGTTAGAAGAATCAGGAATGCATCGTATGAAGACTGGCCTGGGTAAAAAAATACTATCAGGAGTAAATTGCACAACTTATCATCTGCTGTTAAATCTACAAAGTCAAGAATGCAACACTCTTCATTTTAATCTCATCTCAACCATCTTAGAACAAGCAAAGAAAAAGCCATCAGAAAAGTGTCTGTTGCCCCAACGAGAATGATGGATGGACCAGTCCATTTGAAACGTGCAGTGTTCTCGTTCTGCTTAGTTAGTTGGTGTCTCGGTGTGAGGCCGAGTCTCTCCCTGCTGTCGATGTCACCTCCTACAGTAGGTGGTAAGAGGGGCAGACATTGTGGCGCTGGTTTAACCAGGCCCGCCCACGTGCCTGCCCGCCGGCTCTCTCACCTGAACGCAGAGGGTCTGCCGACCCGAGGGCCGTGTGTCCTAGCAGACCCCCTATGGCGCTTGTCCAAGCTTCAGTGGCTCAGCTGTGCAAGCCTGCAAAAGGCCTGTCAGAGAGGGGCTCTGCAGTGAGCCGTGGTGGGGAGCCCCACTCTGACATTGACAAATGGCCCTGTCCGCTGCGAATGAATACGTACCCGCAAAAAAATAAAAAATTAAGTTGCGATCTGAGATAACTTTATTTGCTCAGTGGAGCTTACAATGAATACAAATTTGGCCAGAATGCCTGATGAATTGACCCACACAACACACAAATGATCTGTTCTCTGTTTCTAACCATTTTTTTTCCAAGGTGAGTCAAAGAGTAACAGTGCGGTTTGCTGGCACAAAATAGTCTGTTTGCTTTTAGTTGCAACGAGAGCGATTAGCCAAAATCGCGAATAACAAAAGAGTACCTGTGACTGGCGATGGAGTCACGGCACACGTATGTAACAGGATCTTTGGGACTGCTGGACTGTGAACAGTGGTATGATTGATTTGTTGACCACGGGCTGATACAGTCGCATTTAGAAGAGCATGGCCTATCTGTTTTCAGGGACTCTTAGGTATGTGCGCCAAAGTAAACACAGTAAGTGCTTGTGTGTGTGTGTGTGTGTGTGTGTGAGTGTGTGTGTGTGTGTGTGTGGTGTCTGTGGAGTGTGTGTGTGTGCCGTGTGTGTATGTGTACACACTGGTGTGGGAGCACGACACACCAGGTCTTGTCAGAATCAAGAGCAACAGAGTGACTTGATGACAAGGTGGAGGTGTGTGGGATAAACCTGATCCCTCCCCCACGTGGCTACACCCACCTCCAGCTTTCCTGTTTGTATCCTATGGCCCATCTCAACATGCTCTGTGTCCCACTCCAGCCTTCCACGCCAGGCCACATCACCCTAACCCTCACCCCCACCTCCTTCTCTGCCTCTTTGATTTCTGGCCAAAGCAAACAGCCGACCGCTGGCGGGCCGCAGTCCCTGTTCCCATGGCGACAGAGCGCAGGGGCA
This sequence comes from Galaxias rostratus, assembly GCA_036024795.1. Classification (NCBI taxonomy): domain Eukaryota; kingdom Metazoa; phylum Chordata; class Actinopteri; order Galaxiiformes; family Galaxiidae; genus Galaxias; species Galaxias rostratus. Next base: position 7,021 of record JAVQJS010148238.1, on the reverse strand, counting down.
CCGCGCTGGCCTTGAAGATTTAGATCTGCGCCGGGCGGACAAAGAGGCCGATTCAGGGGCTGGCCGGCACCTTCTGGCCGGCGGTGTGGGACTCTGGGCCGCTGCCCCTGGACACTGTGTCCCGGGTAAAACCAGCAGCCCGTCGGACCAGGACTTATCGCTGCCAATCGAGCGAGTGATATTAACACATCCTGTCACTTGGTGGAGGCATGATAAACAAAGAGGCAGCTTGTCAGGCTTGGATCAGACCATTAACAAGGTTGTCATGGGGGAGCATACAGCTTGGATCAGATCATTAACATAGATGTAATGGGGGAGGATATAGCTTGGATCGGACCATTAAAATGCCTGCCATGGTGGAGGATGTAGCTTGGATTAGACCATCACTATGGCTCTACCTGGGAGAACATAGCCTCGATCAGGCCATTAATATGATTGTCATGGGAGAGGATATCGCCTGAATTAGACTATTGATTTGGCCCTGATGGGGAGGAATTTGCTTGGATCAGACCATTAATATGGCTCTAATTGTGGAGGACACAGTTTGGATCAAACCATTAATAAATCTGTAATCGGGAGGACATAGCTTGGATAAGACCATTAACATGGATGTAATGGGGGAGGATATAGTTTGGAACAGATAATTTATGTAGATGTAATGGGGAGGATATAGCTTGGATAAGACCATTAATATTGCTGTCATAAGGGAGGACATAGCTTAGATCAGACCATTTTTATGGCTATCATGGGGGAGGACATAGCTTGGGTCAGACTATTAATATGGCTGTCATGGGGGAGGACATAGTTTGGATCAGACCATTGATATGGCTGCAATAGTACCCCAGTGAATGTCGTTAACCTAGTGAGAGAGCCATGGCCCCTCAAGTTCCACAATACTGAATTGCAGTGTCGTGGCCAACGGCCGGGGGATAGGGAGAATAACGTTGGCGTGGCCCCTTTGTACGTTCTTCCCAAAGCACTCTTCTGATTGGTCTTGCCTACATGCTCTCTGCCTCTGTCTTGGATCGGCTATGTTGGTCTGAAGACGACCAGCCAAAGAGTAAACCTCTGGGATCAACCAGGAACAAACCCTTGGCCGATGTCAAGGACGGCCGGCCTCAAAAGCTTATTAAAATACGGTGTTATTGAGAAAAATATCACTGATTTCAAAAAGGAGCTGCCAACAGAAAAAAGCAGTTCGCCCACAAAGGTCTGCGGCTCTCTCTGTGACATCATGACCCTCTACCCGCAAATAAAGCACAGCTCCAAGTGGCTTCTAGGAACGACGGCTGTGAGGGGGGGAAAGGCCTAAGCTACCTGATCTGTAACTCCCACAATTTGTGCCAAATAAAACCTGTGTAAATCAAAGCCATATTTCAGCGTTGCCTCAGTGAGATGTAAATCTGGAGCTCAGAGTGGCTCAGCGGACTGGCCCGGGGGCTGGAGCGGGGCTGTTTTTGTTGATTAAATGGATTATAGTCTGTCTCCTCCCAAAGTCAGCTCTTAACTAGTCCAGCGCCAGTGCTCAGGGTCAGTCCGGAGAGAAAGTGGTCTGCTGTGAGAGGGGGCTTCTGTCAAAGAACTCCCCAGGTTGTCTGCAGGACTGACCCTGTAGTCTACCGTCTGAAAACACAAGGACACAGTGGCTTCTTACTTCAGTTATTAAATGGCAGCATGAAAGAGGAAGGGTGGTAGAGAGGGAAAAAAGGTGAAATTGAGGTATGATGTGAAAGCTTGAAGAGAAGGAAAGCAGACAGCTTATGTTCCATGTGTGATGACACTTGTGGGGACCATGGTGGTGGTGGTGGTGGTGGTGGTGGGGGCTCACCCTGGAACACACTGAGTATCTGTGAGGCTACCAGACTGGACATGCCCACGCTTTGGGGAGCCGGAGTGCAATGGCCGTGAACAGACCAGGCCTGGCAAAGAGGGTTTCCCGGCAGTTGGAAAACATGTCCATGCATACTCTGTTTCTCATGTGCCCACACAGCTGCAACTTCAGTGTAGTCCCCACTGTTACCGAGCAGCTCTGCTGTGGTCCGGAGCATCTGCATCCATATTCATTCATGACTAATGAAAATACTCACCACCCACACCTCGACACAAAGACAGCATTAAGATATTAGAGCTCGTTTTAGCTTGTATTAACACGCTCTATTTCGTCACATGCATTGTTTCCCTATGCAAGAACAAGAACATCTGCACTGACGACAAGAGAGCACTTTGTGATATGTACCCTGACATTGTCATTCATGTTAATGAAGCGTATTTAGACACAACCTGCATCAGGCACATTAGGTTTACTTAACCTCATCATTATGTGTCTTCATGAGGTCAATGGCTTGATGTACTATCTCAGAAAAGAGAAATAAATATCTATTTGCAACTCGTTCTTTTCCCCTTGGGATCATCTGGGCTTCCCAAAGGTGTTTACCTGAGCGTTGCTATTGTCAAAATGCCCTATTATTTCTGCTTTTAATTACACAAAATGACTCCCATCTGTGTTAAAGTTAGCTCGTTAGTTATATAAGGTTTCAGCAGAGCAGTTGATTAATTGGGCATGTCTTTGGTGCTGTGTTGGAGACTTGTACCCTGACCGACCAATTATCTAAATCCAGGACTGTTTATTTTCCCTGCACTGCCAGCCATGATGGTGAGGCCGGGCCGGTCGTGTTACATTGCCTAGGATGGGGGCGAGAGCCGTGTGCATGTCGTGACTGGCAACAGGCAATAGAAGAGGTGCAGAGAGTGTCAATCACTTTCAACAGGGAATGATTGGCGGTTCAAATATAAGGGGTCACCTGGTTCACGGTGATAACTTATACAATGTACAAATGCGCGGTGGTATTTATAACAAATTGATTATTTGAATTATTTGACAACTTGTACAGATACACAGTGATATTGAATTATTATATTATATATATTATTATGTGGATTATTTGAATGATTACACGGCAGTATTTAGTATGTTAATTGTATGTCAATTGTATGTATGGTTTATGTGATTTTTTAGGTCAGTTAAAATGTTCCTGCATGTTTTATGATAGAAATACATATTTGAGAAAACAAACAATCCTAAAAGATTTTAGTGTTGGGGTTCCACTATTTGAGGCCGATTAACACTCCTCTGCGTCAATGCCTCAAGTAAACACAGCACCTGGATTCCTGTTTCTGAGCCAATACCCCCCACCCCCACCCCACCCACCTCACCACCACCACACACACAGTTAGGCAAAGCCATCAGCAGAGCAATGTAACTGACAACTGAGCGCTTTTGTGATGCAATGCTCGCATTCTGCAAATGGAGAGAAATGGTGGCACTGCATTCAAGATTAAAAGCGCAGGAAACGTTTAACACTGCTGGAATTGTAGCTGCTACTTTTTCCGTCTCCAAGAAACGCCAACGCAGGCTGCTCTGTATTCTTTGTCACATCAATTTATTGACCACCGTATTAGAATGACGCATTGCTCCCTGCCTGCCGTGTCAATCTTGATACATCTAGACATCCATTACACATTTTTGCGTGGGGGTGACCATTTGTACCCCAGCAATAAGAATAACATTTCTACTTTGGCCAAATCTGCAATTTTTTTTTCTTCTTTTCTACCAAATTAATTATTTGTGTCGTCTATTTTTATGTCTGGCAAGTGGGTCTACACCGGCCATTTATGAGATTTGGAGAGAGTAAATGTCAGAGTTAATGGGAGGTTATCTGGAGGGAGAAAGTGATTAAACTCCCCTCCCCTCCGTTTGACTCCGTTGACTGTGCATGCGTTGGCGGCCTTTGCTTCTTGCCTTCTCTCCCTTGTCTAGACGAGGTGACTGTGATTGCAGTTTGCAAGCTAGGCAGAGGGAGCCATACTGCTCCCCTGGGCACCCCGAAGAGCAAACCGCCATTTTAGAGAGAGGAGAGCAGTGTCAGTGGAGTCTATATTCAATCCCCTTATTTGGGTTTCTCATGTCTGAGGGTTTGTGGGAAACACCATGTTTGAAGCCAGGTCCCAGGTACAAGTAAATGCCCTTCATCTATTTTTACATAGGTTTAACTGCACGGGGATCCCCTAAAAGAATTAAAAATATCCACATTTAACTAATGGGAAAACCCAACATATCACAAGAGGACATTGATCACTACCATTGCCAAATCAAACCGACATGGTGGTCACTCATACAGTAGCTTTGTGTTTTAAAAAACAATTGTTAACAGAGGAAAGAGCATTTCCCTTTTCAGTGTGTGTGTTTGATTAGGGCTTCTCCCGTGCTGTGACTTTTTGGTCCCCCTGCTCTGGACATGGGCCTGCCTCATGTCACTCACGTCGTAACCTTGACAACACCACTCTAGTGGGTGCTAATTGCTGTGTGCTCTGTCCAATGCTATGCTCCTGTCGTCATCCAAGGTGCTGGCTGAGCGTAGCGTGGTAGTTTTGTGAAGTAGGTCAAAATGACAAACGGTTAGTGAGTGTGGTCATTCCCAACATAATTAGGCTTCTGTTTTGTGCCACTGTTCAATAAAAATAAAACAAGCAACACAGGTTACTGACCTCCTGCCACAACACCTTCGCATAATGCTAGTATAATTCTATAATACTACCATTATTTCAAGAATTACAATTCATGGATTGTTTGAAAATTGTTTCAGTACCTGCTGTTAGGTCAAATAAACGGTCAATTCAATATTATCATTACTCTTGCTATTTTTATGATTATTATTGTGATTATAATGATCATTTTCATTATTTTTTTTCTTCTTTTCTTTTACCCTTCTGTTTCAACATTTTGACTAATTGTGTTGGATCTATGGAATAGATAGAAATGTTTTACTCCAACAGGGGGGAAAACATAACCACATTTGGTAACAACTAGATACTTACTACTTTTGAGTAAGCGTGCAACGTAGCTGCAAAATAATAAAAAATGCTTTTCAAGGTTTGTGGAGAAAGGGAGTATTTTATTTCATGGAAAAACAATAGTTGAAGTGGCACTGTCAGCACAGCATAATTCTCTTGCTATGTGTGCCAGCATCTTTTCTCTTTTTTTCTTATCTTGGACAGTATCAGGCAACGAAAACGGAGCAATAACATCCTCCAGTGCATTTGGCCAAGTTGGAGGCAGATGCTGTCCGCAGAGGAAATGAAAGTAAAATACTTCTCCTCGCCAAGCTTTCACACTTAATACAACCGTAAAGCACCTTCTCTGACTGCCATCTTTATTACCTACACATCGTTTAAGGAGATTTCTTTCATGGGGACAAATAAATCAAGGCTTAAATATTAGAAATTTGCCTAGCAACGACAATCAGAAGCAGTGAGAGCTGGCTGGCTTAACATTATCAAGGCTTGGTGTTTGGATGGGCGCGTGGCTCACCTCTAGTAATTGAATATGCATGATTTGTGGGGACGATGGCACTTTAGTTGAGTTTAAGTGCACTGATTATTGATGTGGTCTGAAGTAGTAAATACAGTTCCCCAGTGACATGCAAAATCATATTTATCCCAGTCTTAATGCAACTCAAATAAAATACCCCCAAAATATAAGCCCTTTTGTGACAATGTATTAAATAATGTCAAATAAAACAAAACACATTCTCATAAGTAGCGTGAGGGCTGGTGTGTGTGTTTTGGAGCAGTTACCTGTGACTCAGTTTAGTGCTGCATAACCAGACCCTGAATGAAAGAGGCTTTTCAGCCGTGACAGAATGAATCCAATGCATGCGTTTGAGAAAGCCGCTGACAGAAAATCAGTTAGGAAAATATTTGGACACCCATATTCTCTCCCAAACACATCACATGTTAAAAATACAGAGCATCCCGCTGGTGCTGGGGAGCTCGGGCGCCGGGCCACCGTCTAATCACATTCCCCCCGCAGTACACTCTGTAAATACCCCCATCATCTGGGAGCGCTGGAGACACGCGGCAGGCAGCGCCAGGAAACTGCCAGCGTGACAGACACATGTCCTCTGCTGTTCTCCCCTGACCCGGCCCCAGCATCACACCGATCAGCCAGGAGCCACACTGACAGACCAGGGGACAGGAGAGAGAGTGTGTATCAGGTCGTGTGTGTGTGTGTGTGTGTGTGTGTGTGTGTGTGTGTGTGTGACGTGGTGAGGTGGGAGTTGAGGTTTATAAAGTTGCATGAACATGTGGGGCGATGAAACAAATGCATGTCTGTGCTTTGGTTAGTGCAGGCCAGCTCCCATCTTAGTCAGACTACATTAAATAAATGCATTAAAAAATTACAATACGAATGGAAACCTAGTTGCAATAAAACTCCTCAGGCACCTTGGTTTGTCTAAAATACTTGATTTAATATTGTACTGTAGAAACTACAGCCTAATCTCGGTATAATCTCAAAGCCAAACCTGTAGTAAAAGATTTCTGCAAAACAAAGAACGATTAAACTTAATTTTCAATATCTTCATAGTGGTTGAAACTTTAAGTGGTTCATTTCCTGGTAGACTCCACAAAGTGCCCATGTATACCACACGGTAACGCTGAGCCACATTCAACCATTGAATCGCTGACATGCAATAGTACGTCCCATTACCTCAACAACGACAGCAACAATTTTCCAAGCAAAAACAAAACAGTATGGAACTATGAAAAACCATTTAGAAAACATATGACATCCCTAAGAGTAAATAGTGAGAAGGTACATTTTAAAAAAACCAAGCGAAATAGGTTCAACATTGTAAAATTAGAAACAGCTTTTTCATCTAGGAAGTTACTCAAACATGGTTTTCTGTTCTGGAAGGAGAGATTTAAACGGTACTTCTTTCTAGTGGAGAGGCCTGACTACAGTGTTTTTAATTTGGAATCCTCAAAGCTCATGCGTCTTTTTTGTGAGTATAAAGAAGTGATGTTTATGAATTAATTGAGGGTTGAATTGAATATGAATTAATTCACACACACACACACACACACACACACACACACACACACACACACACACACACACACACACACTAACCTTATTTATCTTTATGAACAAATACACGTGTCCCTTTTTAACAGTGGTAAG
>JAVQJS010148236.1:0-35000 GCA_036024795.1 Galaxias rostratus | reverse complement strand
TCGTCTGTGGTTAGTTTCCCTCTTAACGCAAAGGATCTATGTGAGAAATGATTTGTGGGATTATGATGGGAACCTTTGTGCTGAACAGTGAGTGAGGCTCCAGGGGCTGGGGGGTACTCTGGTCAGCGTGGAGGTCCCCCTTTTCACTCACTGTCCCTGTTCCTACCAGGACATTAATCACTGTCACACTTCCCTCTTGTCTTTTCCGAGAGCAAACCTTCCTGCCCCCGTCGTGCACGGCTTCCATCGCCATAGTTACCGCCGCCGACCGTGCACCAAACAAGCCAGCAAGTCGAGGAGGTAGACCGAGCCACCGCACAAAGCGCGTCTGCTTGTTAATAAAATCTGAAAAGCTGGGGCCGAACGCAGGAGTATGGGGATACTTGGCCATCTTCATTCACCACTCTGTGGCTTTTCACAAGTATCCGCTTCCCTTTTATCTGGGGCGGCTCTGTTCGGTTTCCTTAAAGGAACTCCGCGGACAAAAGCAGCGCAACCTTCGTGAGATACCGAGCTTATCTCCATTTGAATCGCTGAGGAGACAATGGGGGCTGCGTGGCCTCGATAGCCTAGAGGGCCAGTCCTCTAAGGCTGCCCGCCGCACTCACCAGTGAACCCGCTGACCCCCGTCCCGCTCGTCCAGCCACGGAGTCGGGAGCTGGCCAGGTCCTGATCAAAGCCCGCTCTCCAGCTCTGCTTGGCTGGGCTCAAACCGTCTGGTTCACCGAGACCATGCTACTCCACTAGGCCCCTTGGGTGAACTACGGCGAGAGACTTTGGGCTCCAACGATCTCCGATCGAGAGCAGAAACAAATGACAAGCTGCACCTCTGCCTGGTTTGAGGTTAGGTGAGAGTAGATTTACTTTTGAACGACCGTCTGGGTTTACAGTATGGAGGTGTATTAAAAGAGGCATTACTATAGTTGTGAGCAAGCCGACATAGGTTGTTGGCCTCAAAATGAATTAAACAAGTCCCTTACATGAGGACGCGGCCCTGCTCTCACACTCATATCCACGTTTCACATCAAGTGGGCTGGTAAAGACGCATAAAGCACAAGGGGAAAGAAAAAAAGTGGTTGCTGGCAATGGCTTTGAAGTTTGGCAACAGTGCACATTATTATACATAAGAGATGTTATCAGCAGCCTCACATCTCCCAGTAATAGTGGATTCCATGTGTACAAACTGCAGTGATTGACAGATAAAAGGAGATCCTATTAGATTGACCCCAAAAAAAATACTTTTTCAGGTATATATAAATTTGAGGCTACAGTGATAACGGGTTCCTATCAAATATGGCTCCACTTTTCTCAGTCAATGAATATTTCCATCAATAGGAAACATAGTATTCTTACACACAGTGGGTCATAGGGACACAGTCCAGTTGAGTCCTCCCATCAAGTGCAGTTTAGAATACCAACACATGTCAATGCAGTGTCTTCTGCGTTGAGACTGACTGAGGAAAACCTTTCTCTTATTCATATGCAGGAGCATATTCTTACCCTATACAGTAAAGACATTTTTATTCTCACACACTGACACACACACACACACAAACACACCCACACACACACCCACACCCACACACGTACCGTTAATAAGCCTGTGCTTCTATGTCTCACCAGAGACTGTTAATCAAAGAGGGTTAATGTGGCGCAGCAGGACTAATACAGTGTGGAGCAGGCTGGGGAACCTGCACCACTGTCATGGAGACTTTTAATCAGAACTTCGTATTCTCACTTCAATAAAAGGCCACATAATGATGACCCTTTAAGGCGCAGTATGCTTAGTCAGTGTTTAATTTTCTGTCACAAAATTACAGTATCTACCTCCTGGCATATATCAATGCATCTGCATCTGTTTTGCAAGAATATGTCCTCTATATGACCACTCTAAGCTCTGTGTTTAGCTCCTCAAACAATGATTGGATGCCCGGCAAGCCCTAACCATTCAGATCATGTGTAAGGAGGCATAACTACCTGTCTGTCAATCACCCCACATAGCGTTTTGCCCTTACGCTACTTGGCTAACGAGAGTGTTGTATTGCATAGGCAAGTGTAAACACCATGTGAAGGGGGAGGGGCTTAGGAGAAGGACTGGAGGGATCAGAAACTCTGGAGGTTGGCTTTTGGAGCTCAAGTGATTCATATAATTGCATGTCTTTTCCCATGTATCTAGACTCACATAATGCACCTCTACCTTGTGTCCTTGGTGGCAAAACCACTTAATCGAATTCAGAGTCCATATGGTTCTTCAGTTTGTATATCGGAGCCAGAGAGAGCCAGTGGGCTTACAAGCAGTTCCCACTGACACGCTTGATTTGGGAATCCTTTTTCTCCGACAGGAACCTTCTCTCCAGTGGAGCCCAGAGTAACAAACCCGGAGACGAACCGGTCGCTAAAAGGATACGGGCCAACCTAGTCGGCCAGCGGGGCCGCTGCCTGAGCTGGTGGAGCAGAGAGTAGAGGAGGGGGGTATTAAATCACCAGCGTAGGGACAATGTTCCCACCATCTCCACAAAGGCCTTAACACCCATCTCCTCTGGCCTCATCCGCCCCAAAGAGCCCCCTTCCTAAAGCTTCTGGGGGTTTCAGACCATGCATCCCTCCAGTCCACCCCATCAATGGGAATAGTGTTCCTCCCCCAACAATGGTCACATCAACTGGGGGAGCACTTTCTCCTCCTCTCGCCCTCCTTTCTATTCTGTTCCTCCTCTAGTTCTCTTTTTCTTTTCTCTGCAAAGACGTGGGCCTGTCTGGGCTAAGGAGAGGGGTATGGGAGAGAAAAGGCACATGCCTTCACGTCCGCTTTACGCGCACCCATGCGCACACAGACGCACACACACACGCACGCATAGATAGAACAACAAATGTATGAGCCTGTTTCAATTACAGCATACAGTCAGAATGTTGAGAGAAAACAGCTACAAAGTTCCTTGTCAAAACCAAATTACTTCCAATTGAGAAATTGTCTTGAAACGGTCAGTAGCAGACTATGCATGAACCTTGTGCTCTTTAGATTTTTTTTTTAATCTGTTACTTCTGGCTTACTGTTACTTCTGACCAATATTTATTGTCTTAGCAAACTAAAGCCGCAATGAAGAGTGTTTTAGTCTTGTTGTTTTTTCTCAATATCAAATATATTCGTATTCTCTCAGTGTAAATTGCTGTTTTCGTGTTCTCAGTGAAATATTAATACCGGGGGGCCAGAGGTGAAACAATTGGCAAGGACAACGCCGAGAAGGTCCCAGACAAATTGAGCCTTTGGGTCGCATCAAACATTAATTAGAGGGCTGCAGCCGGCGCATTGTGTGTCGGCCATATCAGATTCTACAGGCAGTGGGACACGCGGTCAGGCTAAAAGACAAAAAGACAAGCCAGCATGCAAATGGATGGGATACAGATACTTGCAGTGGATCAGAGAGAAATATATACAGGAGGCCAGGACGGTTATTCAAACACACCGGTTCACAGTTCGTCCGCCATTCAGATAGACAGCTTGACCTGACCGCCAGCCAGGAAGAGAGACGGCTGTAAAACACATCTACACAAAAACGAGCAGCTATGTGGGTAGTGGCATAGTATCAGACTATATAAAGTTACTCATTAAACTCCTATCCCTACGTGGCCTCTTGTGGTTCAGCTCCACTAGTAGCCCTGCGGAGCATTGAATGATGTAGGCCGGTCTCCTTTGTCCAGCTGCCATCGCACCAGCCCCATCGGTCTTCTTGATTGTTACTAAGAGGCAGCGAAAGTCCGTGACAACCCAGCAATGTGCTGGTGAGTAGAAGAACAGTAAGCTATCTGGAGATGGCTGACTGATTCCACAGTGACGTATAAAAAGTTCAAACAGGTCTAAAACATCGCTTCATGAACACAAACGTTCTTTATTCGATTCATTTTGGAGCGCAGCTCAAATGTCTGTGGCGTTGGCAACTGAGATTTTATTTTTCCCTGTCCACTTCAGTGTACACTTATAGAAGAGTGTTGAAATGCTACCACGAAAGACGACTGGCCAGGCACTTAAGATCAAATTGCTTTGACTTATGTACCAGTCCAGACAAGAATTTCAGTAAGTGCTATGGGGACAAGGGGTGGCATCAGGTAGTCACAACCTCTCTTTAAGGAACGTTTCAATTCCATTGACCCATGCTGGCACACGCACCCATGGACTTAACTGACGCTGTCGTTTGGGCTCAGAACATCCATCCACGTTTAAAGGTAGCTCTGAAAGACGGCATTATAACACTGTCTTCTGGAACCCTTCTGACAGGCACTTCCTGCCTCCACTTGTCACGTAGATGGTTAGGTTTTCACCAGCATGCCACTGACCTAATTACCATGCCAGTCCCACGGCAGCCCACTTTGTATTGGATAAAGCCCTCCGCTTGGCTGGCTGTGGCGGGGCCGGCGGCCGGAACAAAGCCGGATGGAGATGGGAGAGACCCACACTGGGAGGAAGAGGTGGACGCCAGCCGTCACACGAATTCACAGAGTCCATTGAGCGGCGAGGGTGTGTTTGAAGACACGTCGTGTATCTGCGTTGCGCCGCACTCCCGCGACGCGGCGTTTGGCGTGGAATGGGCAAGCAGGCTGAGCGACATTTTGAATGTCAAACTTGGCAAGTATCCATCGCTCAAAGGCTATAGCCACGGAGAAGTTTGTTTGCTTGTCCCCGCCATGAGATAAACCAATCTGCTAGAAGAAATTCTATCATACTTAGAAATGCTTAGAAAAACAACGTTTGCAAAACAAAATGTATATTTATGTGCAGGAATCGATGGAATAAAATGCAAAGAAACCATCTAGACTCTAGATTCTAGAGCACCAGATGTTTCAGTGATAAAGGTGTGGGTCTGAGAAAGCTTTTAGAGTACCCTTATTAACTCAAACTGTCACCAACCTGAAAAGTCTATCTTAACAAACACGCGCACACACACAATTCGGAATGTCAAAAACACACTAACACATGCGTACGTTTTGAAAACATCAGAAAGCACACGTTTCATTCTATCACACACAGACTTACGCACACACACACACACACACGCACCCGCACACAGCACAAAGGGTCAAAGTGTTAGAAAATGCTGTCTTTTCCCCCCATAGATGTAATATACATCCCATCAGATCACATTACTTCAACATTAAACTTTCATTTCAGTGTTTCCCTCTGAATGAATGCTCCGATACACTAATAATGCATCTGGCCCCGCTTTAATTCAAAGCCATTGAAAGATTGATGAAGGGGCCCCTGGATTCATCATTTTGCACCTATTAGACCTAACGAAGAGAAATAATTGATGTTGATATCAGATTATGCCCTGAAACAGAGACCTCACGCCAGCAGAGAAGGCATTGTGTGTGAACTACGGTTTCAAGGAAAGTATAGGCGCTGTCATTCAGGAAGGTCCTCTGCTTGCTTGGTCCCCTGCCAACAACTGTCAAGGGTCCTCATAAGTTCATCAAAGATGAAAACCTGCTTTCCATATGAAAGACCGTACGTACCCAGCCATCCAAAACAGCGTCTACATTTGCATAATCATGAAGACTGCAATGTGCGTTAAGATAATCACGTGGGGGTATAGACAATGCACGGGCTAACAAATGCAATTTTGTGGCAAACAAATATTTGTTGGTGAATGCTGATGTTTATCTAGAAGCCAAGAGTGTGACTGGCAAACCAATACATTTTACAGGTTGAATAAATATCTGCTTATCTACAACACTGTATATATCAGAATACTTGATTATAATTTATTGTTATGCATCACATACACATACCACAACCAACTGAAGAGTCACACTCAAAGTGTCCGTTGTAGAGCGAGAAGAGCAATGAAAATCTGGCTCTTATAAGAGTTCATCCCTTCTAAATATGTGCAAACTTGAGTAACAGTATGATTTACTCGGTCGAAGAAAATTTACTTTATGTAACTAATCTCTGATAACACACAAACGCACCATACAGTGTGCTTAAGCTTACACAATTATTTACCTGCAAAGGTGTTTTAGTATCGCAGGGTTGCTCAATACTGCCCTCTATCGTATCAAAACATTAAAAACCTCTTCTTCACCACAAAACAATTAAAAAAACCAAAAAGTATTACAAATGTGACTTTGATATTATTTTTCCTCCCTTATTTCGATTGTAGTGACTGCTTTTTCAGACGATGAATCGAATACTGAGGGTATTTGGAAGAAGCAGGACACATACTGACAGAAATGTGCAATAACTAACGCTAAGACATGTCCATATCGGTCTCCATGGATAAAGGTGATAAAATATTCAAGAAACGTATCACTGAATGGGCTACATGGGAGCATATAAACATTAATGTATAAAAGTATTGTATTTTGCTAACCAAAATTACTTAGTCTACTAACCGATAAAATGACAAATAATTTGAAGAATTAGAGCCTGCAAGAACGTTTTCGACTAAAAGTCTAAAAACGGTGCTGGTTGCCGGTCTGATCGTTTCGGACCCAATGGCAAACAGTGTTTTAATCTAATTTGCTCCGCTGTTATTGTTATGTTATTTGACTTTCAAATTAAACAGAAATAAAATCTGTCGTATGAAAGATGAACCGCAGACGATACTGCTTGATAAAGATAACCATTTGCCACACTACAGAAATAACCTAAGTTTGAAACGGTGTCAATGTTGCAGCTAGCTACTTTGGCCCACTAATGTCTCTGATCCTGGGATAGAACGTGAGCAGAAAGTAAAGCTGCGCGGCATAAAAGACTTCGGCAGCTAACAGCTCTGAATAAACCTGTGATATTGTCCAACAAAAATATTAAACACCCTCAACAGCAAAGTCCTTGCTTGCCTATTTCAGGTGAACTAAGACTAAAAAGAACACAATGGAATAGCATATATGAAGAAAATCAAAGCCTGGTAGTCGATTCAATTATATAATAATACAAACCCTTGCAGATATTGCTCATGTGATAATGCACAACAAAAAAGTAAAAAAAAATCGTAACTAACGATGTGTTTTAGTTGTCAAATAATATAAAACTATTTGTTGCGGGAAATTATATAAGCAAATGGTGAGTGTAAAACACCATAAAAGTCTTGTTTATTTCAGTTCTAAATCTGTTACCTTGGAAGATGTTTCTATTTCCCAACTTGGAGCGAAAAGGTGCGATAAAACACGCGGGCTCTCCTTGGATCTCGAGGTAACCTCAATGCAAGTGCATCCTGCAGCTGATGTTTCGTTCAGAACGACCTGCAGCTGCCAACTGCGCTCTCTGTGCGAGTTGGCCGATAATAAAAGGACGGTTGCAACTCACCAGGATAGGGACGTGTGCAAGGAAAATTTTGCTTTGAATAAATAGGAAGTGCACATCGACGCATTGAATCATTCGCATCCTTACCAGCGCACAATAAAACATGCAAACAATTTGATATAAATACTCAACAACTTCAGACATGTTTAAGTATATGGTTAGAGATCGGAGATCCTCGAATCTCCCGATAACAACAGCCCATCTTTTTAATTGAATCCATCTAGAGCGATATTTGTTTTGTCAAGTCAATGAGAGATAAGAAAGAAGAAATGTAAGATAAATGTCGGCCAGAAACTAAAATATAAAACAATTTGAAACAGACCTATTTATGTTTTGTAAACTACTTCGATTTGGGCAAACACACCACCCGCAGCAATCATGAGGTAAGATTTCTATAGACCTAATGGCACTAGTTCAAGGATGTGCTTTAATTGCGGGCGCGTGTGTGTGTGTCGTAGTAAACAAAAGTGTGATCTTGTGTGCAAACGACATAAGTTTGGCTATCAAAACACATTATACAAATAATGTAGGTTGTGAAATACGTTAATGGAAACCTGGCCTATAGCAACTTAATGCTTTACAGACCCTAACGGAAAATAATTACTATAGAATAGTCAAAGTAATTTTCTCATTTGTAGGCTCAAAGTCGGACTAAACTACATTTCCTAAGAAGCCATTCGGTGTGATCAAAATTCCGTGGAAAACCGATTGCGCCTGCGTGTCCAGACGTGGCAACGGCATCATGGCTTCTTGGAACCACTACTCGAGTCGGATGAGTGAAGCAAAAATGTGCAGACTTCTCATATTGGTGAGTTTCTGTAAAATTATTTGAAAAGTGGCATATATATAGAATCTTGAAATTATGAGAAAATATTGCAATGGATACCACATCATTCGATGAAGAGATTCAAAGTTGACAGACCTGGCGATTCTGATTAACGGTAGTACCAGGCTGAACTTAAAAAATCAGTCTCGCAACAAAACAAGTGGTTATGATTTCAGATGCTAGACTATCAATCCCTATTTTGGGGGGATTCACCTTCTGTCAGGTAGACTTATATCGTTCTGTCGAGCAAGTCTGCAGGTCAGTAGGACACATTCTAAGCATCCAAAAAACGTTCACATTTTTCTAAATGTGACACTGTGCTGGCTTTGTCTTCCTAGTGCCTTGTAATCTTATTGCAATCTAGAGCCTTCCACCTGTAAAGTTTTCCTACAGGTGGAAGATCGTTTTTAGCGTGTTAGCCTATAATACCGTTAGAGAGTCTCATTACAAACAACTTTGTCTAATCATTTGCCTCTCCTCTCCTCTCCTCCCTGAAGTCTGGTGACTGGACTATATAACTAGCTCGAGTGGGTGCACTTTGTGTACCATCAAGTGTCCTTTGGAAGTGTGTCAACATAGTCTACAACTCTCTCTTTCGCACATGCCAACATTGCATACTGTTTTGAAGTTGAAATTCCATGTCACTTAAAACGTAAGTCTGGAATAGCCCACATATCCTGCATGACATCCTGTTGAATGTCTGCCATGGCAAACAGAAGGTGTGTGTGTGTGTGTGTGTGTGTGTGTGTGTGTGTGTAGGTGCGTGTGTGTGCGTTTTTGTTTGTGGGTGTACACATGCACGTCAGCACGTTTCCTGGTTGAAGACAAGCTGGCATATTAAGCAGAGCAGTGGGTTCAAATAGGACATTAAAGCAAAGTTGCTACCCAGTAATATAAACTCTATTTACTAGGACTGGCTTCCAAAGCGCCTTTGCTTACTCATGTTTAGGGCTCTTGACCCTCAGTCAGACTTCTAGAAGAAGTTCAAATGACTGGAGGGGGGCTTTGTGGTAGCCAAAGCTTGTCACTGAAGGACTTTTAGTGTTAAGGCTTTACAGCCCTATTGTAAAGAGGGCTTGCCGAACCTGCTCTATTCTTATAGGTTGAAAAACACATCAAGCGCTGTCTGTAAGTGGCCTAGATATCTTTGAGGCATCCTAGGAAAACTACCCAAGGTCTTTGACGTGCTTTGCGAGGACAGTGAAAAAGCATTAGCCAGCCAAAGCACAGACATGTTTACCTTCAGCTGTACCCAAGTGTCCTCCATGGAGCATAATAGAGAAACGATCAGCCGTCGCAGTGGGTGTAGGACTGACTTCCTAGATAAGCAATGTACCAGTGGCCCTGTTCCCCCTGCAGTGGCTGCTGACTGCACCCACAGAAGATAACGGAGAAGGACAATGTGACGGAGAGCGTGCACGCGCAACAACACACTCACCCTTCTCCACGGCACCCTCTTTCTCACTGAACTGTTGTTTTTGTTTCTCTCCTGCCCTTTCCCAATTCCCACACAACCGCGAGACGTCGGGGGTCCGGGATCTTTCTTCCCCATCCACCCTGGCTTCCTAGCTTCCATTTACTGCTAGGCTACACGCTGATTTTGAACACACGATTCGGTGGTTTAGGCTGACAATGATCGACATAAATGCTTTGTGGTGTTGTGGGAGGAAAAATGCACATAAGGAAATACAGCTGATATAAGATCTCATTGTCCTATGGCTGCACTGTTGGCTTATCTAGAAAGTATGTGCTCTGACCTAGTCATTCTCTTGTATCTCCCACTACTGCCAATGGTTGTTGTTCTTTCATACCAGACATGAATGAATACAATTTATTATCTCAGCCTCTAAGTGTGGAAGGATGATTCTATTTTTCCCAGGACCTTTAAGAGAAGGCCTTGTTGACCATCTGTAAGCCTGTCTGTTTTCTATGGCTGCCGCTCAGTTTAGGGCATATAGATCAATTCTTCATTTTTCTTCTTGTTCACATCCCTGCATTTTGCCACAAAAGTGCTTTCATGTTGAAAGTGTGCAGGCTTGTCAGCTGGGATGGACAGATGAAAGACTTTCACAAACGCTTTTCTTCTCCACTTTCTTTGTGTCTTTGGTGAAGTTTCATTCATAAACACAAGCACGCACACCACATTGGCATACGAAGACTCCCGAGTCTGTTAATAGTCAACAGCACTGAACTTAGCTGGTAATTGCACCTGCATAATCACTGTGCTTCATAAGTAGCCAATAGCTAGCTTTTATTAATGAATTCTCAATTAGAGAAAGAAAGCAACCGTACCCATTTATCCCCTGTGTTTTATGATCGTCCATTCATTTGCATTTTGCATGACCAGCCTTTGTTTCAGTTACAACCACACCGAGCCGTTTTTGTTTATTAATTTTTATGGGGCCCTTATTAGCAAAAAAAAGGATGTGCTTAGAATTTTCTGCAAGCTTTGACTCCAGTGAAAATGTTTGTCTTTTTAAAAGAGAGTGTAAGTTCCATCCAGCATTTCCCCTCGTTAGCTGTTATGGTTTTAGGTTTTTTGATAGGGCCACAGCACACATAATGCATCAAGCTCATCAGACTCTGCCTGGGGATGTACTTCCCATCCTTAGTCCTGACATGGTGTTCCTTTGAGGTCTGCCTGACAGACAGAGGGTCATGCAAAGTAACCCTATCATCCCTCCATCGCTAAATATAAGCACACAGACAGGGTCATGCAGGGTAAACCTCTCCATCACCCTATAGACTGAGGTGAGTCATGCAGAGTTATCCTGTCATCCCTCCATCGCTAACCATAAGGACAGAGACAGGTTCATGTAGAGTAACCCGTCATCCCTAACCCTATAGACTGAGGTGAGTCATGCAGAGTAACCCTGTCATCCCTTCATCCCTAACCCTATAGACTGAGGTGAGTCATGCAGAGTAACCTTGTCATCCCTTCATCCCTAACCCTATAGACTGAGGTGAGTCATGCAGAGTAACCCTGTCATCCCTTCATTCCTAACCACAATGACACATACAGGGTCATGCTGAGTAACCCTGTCATTCCTCTATCCTTAACCCTATAGACTGAGGTTTGTCATGCTGAGTAACCCTGTCATTCCTCTATCCCTAACCCTATAGACTGAGGTTGGTCATGCAGAGTAACCCTGTCATCCCTCTATCCCTAACCCTATAGACTGCGGTAGGTCATGCAGAGTAACCATGTCATCCCTCCATTCCTAACCGCAATGAAACATACAGGGTCATGCAGAGTAACCCTGTCATCCCTCAATCCCTAACCCTATAGACTGAGGTGAGTCATGCAGAGTAACCCTGTCATCCCTCCACCTCACCCTCTGCCCCAACGTCTCTCTTTTACTCAGACACAGCTATATTGTTCAACCAAGGTGGAAGCCCAAGCCAACGTTAGCACTTTATAAGACAATTAAGTTAATCTCGAATGTTGAATCTTCAAGGGCATATCCAGCAGCAAATTAAGAGGGACAAGACAGCCGCCTGGTTTTCATTCCCACTGAAGACTTTGGTGGCTTGGGTAGTCAACGGGATCCCCGGACGGTGGGGGTAGGCGTGACGGCGTTTCCATGTCCAATTTAATTCCCGGTGGGGGACTGTTAATGAACAAGAGGGCCTATTAATGACTTGTGACAAGCAGATGTGGGAGATGATAGGGACGTAGCAGTCACGCCGCTCACTTGACTTGAACGATTTTAATTGGCCGCCTCAGAGCGCGCGCAGAGAGCGCCTCGTGCTGAACGCTGCTTCTTGTTATCTCTGCTCCCCACAGCTATTCTTCAGCCACCTGCGGTGGGCTTTGATTCTGACGGCTGAAGATTGCCCGCTGATCTGGGCGAGCCGTGTAGAAACATCCGAGTTCAGAGACGGAACCTCTTTGTGCAGACCAGGCTCTTAAGGAGCCTCCAAATTTGACGTTCTTGTCCATCTTTTATACTGGTTGTCCTCGGGCGTAAAATAAAAAAATACAGCAACAATCCGACAGTTATTTGGAGAGGTTGTCTTTATCATGGAATTGGGCTCTCACTGTGAGGAGCTTCAGTACTATTGTTTGCCAAATGCAGCGCCGAGTTTGGCTGCTGTGCCTTGTTCAGCAGCCTAGAGTCCAAATTGGTAGCTGCAAGTTTGATGCAACTGTCTTTGCTTCTGTCGTCAGTGTCAAGCAATACTTCAGGGTTCGAACAGATTTGTCCTTGTGTACGCCAGATTTGACGGGTGAATACATAGGACAGCGTTTGATTGAATGTGTGGTTTGGTGTGCGTCTTCAGGTGTGTCTGTTGTACGTGCTGGAGGCCGTTAAGGTGTCCCCTCTCATCGAGAAGATCAGCGACCACAAAGACTTCAAGAAGCTGCTGAGGACCAGAACCAACGTGCTGGTGCTCTACACCAAGACAGGTGAGAGGGAGGGGATGCAAGAATAAGAAATGTTGCACAGACTGCTCTATCATTAGTTGAATAACTGCAGTTCACAAGGGTTTGGATGTGTTGAAGTTGGCTAACGTTCTTGTCAATTTGAGTATTTTTATTTGTTGTGGTCTCAAGTCAAGGATGGAGGTTTTTATTTTATTTTTATTTTGAGTTGTTAACACTCAGGAGGTTGTTGCTAAATTGCTACAGCTACAGGTGAGTCATCTTTATTGATACACCTTCAGGAGAACTAGGGTCTGAAACAACAGTGGCTTTTACAGACAGTGTATTGTTTTTTTATTCTCTCTCCTTCCCCTTTCATTCCTAAATGTGGTTGAGTGGTTGAATTAAAGCAAATCAGAATGGGGCTTTGATTGAGCCATAAAATAGCATTCACTCACAGCCATTAGGGAAATCACCTCCCTGCAGTTAATTCCCTTCTCATTTGCATAATTCCAAATGAAGAGTGCATCAGTCCATTTGGAATCCTGTATCTATACGGTGCCCTATATGTCTCTGCCCCATCTGTCCATAGGACAATAGCAAGTCCCTGGCTAACAGAGGAAGCGCCTCCCAAGGCCCCCGGGTCCTAGATGGATTGGTTTCTTACTTCACGGCCCACTTCAGCCCCCGTCACCTGGATTAGATCTCCACCAATCGAGCGAGACGCCGGGCCTTATCCCTCGCTGCTCCTCTCCTCCCGGAGCTCCCTCCCATCTGTCCCCGCACACGTCTCAGTCTCACGCTGTTTTCATTTCCCGTCCCCCAGCCTCCCACCCCCTGCCTGGTGTACCACAACGTGCCTCCAGTCTAGACGTGTGGACGTGCCTCGGGAGGCCATTGAAACCTCATCCATTGTGTTTGCCAGTGAACTCTAGTGTTGTGAAACGATGACGACACACTGTGGTCAGGGCGCTCCTGGTGTGGTCGCGGCGCGAGTTCACAGTCCAAGTGCTATGAACCGCAACGCCTTATTTGGTCGTTAGGTAGAGTCAAAGGTTGCTCAGTGTAGGAGGTGGATTCAGACCTAAATGGCCACCTGACTCTGGCTTTACCAACCAGCCATTTCACCCTTTATGACTTTATTGCCGGCAGCCAGCCACAGCAGCTAGCTCCGCTCTCCCGCAAGGAAGAGAAAGACTTAGTAACTCTACCCTCCCTGTCACCAGATGCATTCAGCCTGCTACCATCTATCGAACAGTGGACCACTGTGAGTGACTAGACTCCCCCTTTGTTCTCCTGGCTCTTCTTTGTCTTAGGCCAATGCCGGGATCCTGGCAGGTCCCTCAGATCCGTTGACACCGCCCTGTAAGTGGCTGTACTACCAGCTAGGACAGCGCTTACCCTAGTTGACAAAGCCGTTGTCTCATTAAAGAGCAGGTCGAAGTTTGTCTACTGCTGCACGGGGAACAGAAAAACGGAGGGAAACGGAAAAAGGCGGGCTTGGTATTTGCCGAAGTTGAATTAGTCTGTGTGGGTTTTGTTCAATAAATCGTGCCCTCAGCTTTCCCGTCCGCGGTGGGTTTGTACAAAGCACATCCAACATTGTCTATTTCTAAAAGCATTCCTAAAAAGTATTTATTCTGAGCTCTGCCTGATCACAGGGGGGCCGTTACACTCACATTAAGCATCACTTCCTTTGCAGACTTGCAAACTCTGAATGGGACATTTTGTAAGTAGGATTGCCACAAAATCCCACCTATAAACAATCCTGACCAAATAGCCAAATAAGGATCTTGCCAAAATGCTATGTGGAACCATGGTTGTACCAGTGTCTTCACACCCAGTGGGTCTCCATGCATGCTGAGTAAACCTGCCTTTTGATTTAAGCCTACGCTATTAAGACTGGGTAGTAATTGTGGTCTCATTAGGAGCGACTACATGGGCTGTAAGTTGAAGCTAAACCTTAAGAGACAACCTTGAGCCGAAAGCAACGCATTCTGTGGTTTACTGGCACTGTCGTCGTTGCTATTATTAATGCTGGTAGTTTATGCTTCTTTAATCCTGGCAATGCCACAGGGCTTTTTTGATTTGTGGGACAATAATCATGGTGTGGGTAGTTTTATTAGACTTGTAGATCACTCATAGTTTAGAGGACGTCAGCATCACACAGGCATTGGATCTCATAGTCGCCTAGTGCAGGCAAATAGCTTGGTCCCTTCTTCCTTCTTTGAAAGCAGGGTTCTTTTGTGAATTGGGTGGAACTATATTTTGGCACGGCATCCTTTAATTTTGTCCCACTGTTTGTTGGTGGAGCTACGGTGTGTTATACTTGAGTCAGGCCGTGCTTGACCGGCGTCTGGTTCTGTGTGTGTCTCCAGCCTCTTCGGGAGACGCCCAGCTGAAGCTGCTCTCTGATGCAGCCCAGGCTGTCAAGGGCCAGGGGACCATCGCCTGGGTCAACTGCGGGTAAGCACATGTGTGTGGGGTCAATGTTGCGCACGCACGCACGCACGCACGCACACACACACACACTCACACACACAGAAGGCACACAATGACTCACATATTCCTTTTTTAAAAACATCACCTCTGTTTATGAGATGCAACAATTTTGGTTTTGTTTTGGGGTGGTTATTAGTCATTAACTATCGTTGTCTTCTCTTTGTATCATCATATAAAGTCATCCCAAAGTCCTTTCATCTGTATCCAATTAGCTCGGGACATTTTCCATGGCACTTAACAAAGTTGGGGGGGGTCAATGTCTGCCTCCCCAGAATCTCTGTAGCCGCCTGTCATGGAGAGTAATGGCTGTAGCAGGCAGGCGGAAAATAAGTGCTCCACGTGCCTTCTCCGGTAAGGGGGTGTGACAGGCATGGATGGCGTTATCGATGGGCGCCATGGATACCGCTCCGCTGCTCGCTTCGTCATATGGCTGGGCGGAATAGCGGTGTGGGCTCCTCTTCCCTCCACCTTCGGTCAGTGCTGCAGGTCCACTGCCCTGAGATCCACCAGGACAACATGCCTTCAATCCGAGATCGCCTTTCACTCTGTACCACGGAAGAGGAAGGATCTGTGGCCCAGGATCCATATCTCTCTTGTTGCCGCTCCATCGCTCGTTTTCTATCGCTCTGTGAGAGCACATTACTAAGCAGCCTTGTCTCCTAGGAGATGAGGGTTCTAGGTAACCCAGGGCACATTGTAAGTCCAACGTGAAGCACTCACTCGTTCCACGACCTCAGAGTCTGTTCCCATGGGGACATCCCATATCGGCAGTTCTGGGTAAACACGTCTTTACTTTCGTTTCCCTGCCACCTGAAGTGAACTCTAGCTTCTCACTCCAGCAGTGTGTTTTAACTGATTTCTTCCCTGTCAAGCCTTGCACATTCTTCCCAACTTGCAAGGAAGAGAAATGCAGCTTCCGACCAGGATGGAAGTGCAATGGAGTCCAAGTCCTTCCCCCAAGGCGGAGCGTTCAAAGCATCACTCAAAGCTTGTCCATGTCGGAGAAAAAACAAAGGCTTGACGGACAGCTTGGAAAAGCTCCCGATACCTGATAATTTCGCCACTCAGCAGTTTCACTTCTTTTCAAAGGCGAGGCCTTTTTTCAGCTGTTGTTTTCATTTTGTTTTGGCTTCAGCAGTTTGGTTGATTCGGGATTTTTCTACTTTTCCTTCCTACTAATGGAGGCTATAGGGCTGTGTTATCTCCAGGCCACAGTGAGCAGTTCACCGTCCTTCTGCCAGGATCTCCACAGAGGGAGCCACTGTAACCTGGGAACATCTCCCCATGACGCTCTGCCCATCTGCCAGCCTTCACTGGGACTTCTGCTACGGTCCTGTCCCCCGTCCTGTGGACCAGCTCCAAAGCTGAGCCTAGCCGTCAGAGCTGCCGTGGTCACAGAGAGTGACAGAGGTACTCGGGGGTCAAAGCTTAGCCGTCGGTGTTGCAGTGGCCACAGAGAGTGAGAGACTCGGTGGTCAAAGCTTAGCCATCATTGTAGCAGTGGTCACAGACTCAGAGAGAAAGACTCATGCGTTACAGTGGTAAAAGCGTAGCTGTCAGTGATGCAGTGTTCAGAGAGCGAGAGACTCAGTGGTCAAAGCTTAGCTGTCATTGTAGCAGTGGTCACAGACAGAGAGACTCAGTGGTCAAAGCTTAGCTGTCATTGTAGCTGTGGTCACAGACAGAGAGACTCAGTGGTCAAAGCGTTGGCAGTGTTGCAGTGGCCACAGAGAGAGGCGCTCATGTAGATCTGGCCAAGGCAAGGCCAACACAGGGACTTGAGCCACAGCCAGCAAGATCACAACAAGTGCAATACCTGGTCTAACGGGTGCACACACACACTGCTTTGATTCTGTCAGCTCTGCAGCAACAGTAATTACTAATAATAAAAAATAAAAAAAATCAGTTGGCGGTATTTCCTCCATACTATTTTAAACCCAGTTCTGGCCTGTGAACCTTTATTTTTTTTAATTAAATACAAAACATAGAATATAGGTCTCCCCAGACCGAACTCGTTTTATTTGCTAGTGGCAGAGGGGCTCCCCCATTATGCTTTAACCGAGGGCCGTGATTGATCACCAGGGAGATGGGAATGACAGGAAAAGGATGTGCGACTCCAGTGTTTCAGGTAACACGTTGGCGTCCAAAGTCGATCGGTGAATCACCTCTGTGGCCCCCTTCATGTGACGCTGGTGCGGTCCGGCCCGGCCCAGTCGATACTCCCATCCATGCACTGCGTAGGAGAGAGGATGCCTTGCCCTGGCGGAGCATTTTCATTCACGGCCACTCTACCCCGAGGCAAGCTTTCAGTCAGAGTTAGCTAGTCAGAGAGCACACTGCCATGAGGAGGGGATTAATACATGGGGGACAAGCCGGAAACGACTTGAGATGAATGGCTGCATCTCGTCTCCCAGGTGCTGAGGGGCGAGGGGTCACGTCTGCCTCGTAGTTCCCTGAGGGGCCGCTGCCATCTGCCATTGTGACTCGGCACAATCATGGAACTCACACCCACACAAGGACAGGCGGTACCTGAAATGTCTGTCGTCATTTTTCACACACGCACGCACGCACACACACACCCACACACACGCACACACAGATTTTCTCCGTCTCTTTCCTGTGCTGAGAGATTCGGGCCCTGGGGACAAAGCTGCCCTAACAAAGAACATACATAACCCTAATGACGCTGTCTGGTTGTGATGGCGCGGCCCTGCACTGTCAGCGCGCTAATAGAATTCAATCCCTTTGAATTTACATTAGGACTGGGAGCTCTGCTCTGGGAGAAGGACCCGACGAGAGCATTTCCCCTGCTGCCTGTCTGTCTGTCCTTATTTAGACCATTTTCATCCTCATTATTGCCGGAGAGAGAAGGGCGCTATTATCCGAGGAGAGCCTTGGCTGTAAAGTGGGAGGGGAGTGTGTAGGTGGCGCGGTCGAGGCAACGCAGACTCTCCCACTGATACCTACCAACGGCATGTGCTTTGCTTGTCTCTCTCTTTCTCTCTCTCTATCTCTCTCTCAGAGATTCGGAAGGTCGCAAGCTGTGCAAGAAGGTCAAGGTGGACCCCGGCTCCAAGACGGGAGGAGCCGACCTCCTGCATTACAAGTGAGCGTCTGGAGCTCCGCGCCCCGCCGGCCTGCCGGCCGCGCCTCCCGTCCAAAGGGTGGCCCTGAGCTCATTTGTGCTTTCTCCTCTTTTTCTCTCACAGAGACGGGACGTTCCACACAGAATACAACCGGCCGACCACGTTCAAGGTGATTGTCCGGTCATCCGGTCCGCTTTAGAGCGCTTCCGTGGATCCTTCCTCAAGGTTCCCGGCAGGCACTATTCCCAGAGACGCTTCCGTGCCCTCTCCGTCAGCATGCCACTTCTGTTGGTTATATTGTCTATTTCCCTCTGAGGAAGCTGAGGCTAAAACGCTTTGTCCTGGGAGGTCTAGCTCATTCTCAACCTTCAGAGCAATTGATCCCGACAAGGTCTCAATTAGCCAAACAGCTAATCTCATTGGGACTGGCGTGTGCTCAACATAATCAAATCAATGTTGATGTTTTTTTACAAAGTGTTGCCAATGTATTGCTGTGGTAATGGATTGAGCTTGGCCCAAGCTGACGTCTCCTCCCACAAAGCCAGTTTCTTAGCAGTGGTTTGTGAACTTTATTTTAGGTTTTCTTGTCGTTTCACTGTCTTCCTGATGGGTTCTTCCCCTGCCACATCTCTTCCACCATCTTCTCTCATGCTCTCCTCTCTCATCCCTTCATCTTTTGTGTTCTCCTCCTCCTCCTCTCCCGTGCGTCTGTTCTCTCCCGTTTGTCTTCATTCCAGTCCATGGTGGCGTTCCTAAAGGACCCGTCAGGACCGCCGCTCTGGGAAGAGAATCCGGGGGCTAAAGACGTGGTCCACATAGAGAGTGAGAAGGTGAGTTTGGGTTCTCAAATACGCTCTGATCATTTCATCGCAGCCGGGCCTGGAAAACACAGTAAATCGGAGATTTTGAAACATTTGCCCCCGCCGACCATGAACCCCTAACAGAAAGTTAGAGAGACGACACACGCTGGGAGGGAAGAATCCTCTCCTTCTCCTCCCCTGCTTTCCTCCCAGGATTCACCGTCTCACTGCAGCCCCGGTTGACAAAGTGCCGTTATCAACAGCACCGTACCAAACTCCTAGACCCTTTCAGTCCCATCCTGTGGGTCTTTACCAAAGGGGCCCCAGTGGGGCCTTTCAAACACATGCCCTCTGCCGGAGGACCCTCTTGAGTGGGTACACTCCGCAGCTCTCCCAAAGCTCGCCGTCCCGGAATATGAAATGTGAAACAACACATGCTCACACACCCACCCGTTGCGCCTCACTCCCTTTGAAGGTCTTTTGATGAACCGACACGGTTGATTTAGTTCCTGTTCATTTCTACTCACACAGCTATGCCTCAGGGTGTCAACAGAAGCTCCTGCTAAATAGAGATTTTATGAGGTGAGGTGATAAGGCAGGATAAGCAGTTTAGACAGGGAAACAGAGGGAGGATACGAGGACGTTAGAACGTATTACAAAGGGTATAGACAGAGATACACAAAGAGGGTACAAGGTAGAATTAAGTTAATATCGTTTTCAATAGACAATATGAACTCTACACACGATTTGACAGACAAAAGGTTTTTTATAAAAAGATATGCTTATATTTATATAGCTTTCCACCTATCATTGTGAGTTCTGGAGCTTTCCTCTTTGTTCACTGGAATGATGCTTGTGTCTCTGAAACTTTTGTGGAGTTCAACCGCAATGGCAACGGCAGTCAAACTCTCAAAAGGTCTCTGAACCAAATAATCTGTTTGAGAGGGCACTTTCCCGCAGACAGAGAGGGGGAGAGGGAATGTTCACCTTATTCTGCGGAACAATCACTGGAAGTACGTGGCGATGGATATCACTAGAGTGGTTTCTGGACAAGGTTATGAATGTCTGTGGCCCGGCCAAAAGCCCGGACTTGAACCGCAAAGAGAATTTGGGTTAGAGACCCGAAGACGGAGGCTCACAGACACTGGCCAGTCCAATATGAGAGAGCATGACAGGATTTTCCAGAGGGAATTGGTGAAAATCCCCAAGTGCGGGTGTGTGCGCAGGTTGTAAACCCAGAGAAGGGCTGATGCTGTGATTGCTTCCATCAAGTACTCTAGAGGATCTAGATAGGGATGTAAAGAAGACATTTCAGTTGGTAAACACATCATTATCCGTCTGTCATACAATACAGAGTTATGCGGAAGGGAACACATCTCGATGCCTTTTTGACATCATGCATAGTACTATAGGGACAGAAGCTATTGTGCTTGATATTCCTTAAGCCCTTGACATTTTCGTGTCTATTTTCAGCACAGGGCCATAGCATAGCCATAGTGGCCTCCCACAGTGCACCCTCCTCCACACTAATGAATATGCTTTTTGTGCTTCAGTATCTTCTTCATCTTCA
Source organism: Galaxias rostratus (assembly GCA_036024795.1). NCBI lineage: Eukaryota > Metazoa > Chordata > Actinopteri > Galaxiiformes > Galaxiidae > Galaxias > Galaxias rostratus. The sequence continues at coordinate 14,556 of JAVQJS010148236.1, read as the reverse complement.
TCGTCTTCAGGACCCTTTTGTTTATAAATCGATGTCCCCTTAAAGGCCTGTTACCCTCTTTACCGTCAATAACGTTTATTTCCCCCGCTGTCTATCATTCACTCTTTCTCCATCTTTTTTTTCCCCAGGACTTCCGGAAGCTTTTGAAGCGAGAGGAAAGGCCGGTCCTCATGATGTTCTACGCCCCCTGTGAGTTCTTATTAGAACGTTGTTTGTCTTGACTAGTTCAGCATTCAGGACATAAAAGGCTCACACCTTCTTCTCTGAGCTAAGAAGACCCCCCCCCCCCACAGTATCAAAACACGCTTCTATGTAAACAGTGGGAAAAAGTCATTTTCAAAAGTAAAAGTTTTTAAAAGAAAGGGGAATCAGTGGTGACATACATGCACAAAATGTCTCCACGCTCACCAAAACACTAAGCCTGTTTAAAATTGCCTCTTTGAAAGATTGATTGTCTTTGTTAACAGACATTCATTGGAAATATTCACTATTCGCTCAGTCCAAACAAAACTGCCCAGACAATTTACACAAGTAAAAAAACTTTACAGGTCTAAATTATTGTCTCAAATACCTTTGTCCTAACATCTGTGTGTGTTGTGTTTTTAACCCAGGGTGTGGTGTGTGTAAGAGAATGCAACCCATCTTCCAAGAGGCTGCTACAGAGACCAAGGGAACATACGTGAGTTGGCTGTTGTCGCCTTGTACAGTTCAAATGGTCTCATGGCCTCATGAGCTTTTGCCACCGTCACACTAAATGGTACCGCTAATTCTGCCGCCAGTAGATCACACTTTAGGTAAGGTCGAGATAAAAACTTGGGCGTCCTTAAAGAATCGCCCTCCTCCTCTAACACCCGCAACCCCCCCCCCCCCGGCCGTTAAATTACTCTTTATATTTTACACATGAAAAAGTTGTCGATAGGACGTAAATGCAAGGGCACCTTCCTCATAGTTCCCAGTGCGTAAACACAGGCGCACTGTATCCGTGTTGTCGTTACCATAACTGTGTATAATCCCCTGGGTTTGGCCTCTAATACCACCATTAAAGGATCAATCGTCCGCGGTAGAATCATGTGGGTTTAATTTGACTTTAAACCATGGGCTGTGTGTCCTTCCTCTGGCTCGCTCCTTCTTTCTTCGCCTCCTCTCCGTCTCTCCCCTGCCATGCTTTCTCCCTTGATTACCCCGTTTACCAAAAACAAACGTTGACCCACCAGACGGGTGCTTAACACGGCGAGCTGTAGCCTTGAAGCGATTCGCAAGATGGAGAGTGTCTGCTTTCAGGGTTTTCAAAGTGGTCTGGGACGTTGCGTTCAAGAGCGCCGTGTGTCTCAATATCACACGAGAATGAGTCTCTGGCGGCACCGAAAAAACCTCAAATGTTGCGAACTTGGGCCCCGGAACGCCCACGCTAGCGTTTCGCCAGAGTTTGGGAGCCGGCATTGTCTCGGGAGAAAGGGGTAAATTGCCGGTACACGATGGTATCTTCACGTGGAGCCTGTGAATGAGTGGCGGAGTAATTGAACATGCTTTGTTTGATTTTGTAGGCAGCGTGTTGACGCGAGCGCGAACAAGCCCCTCATTAGCACATTTGCATAATGGGAAGCGTTTAGCCAGCAGCATGCGTGCAACATGTGGAGGGGGATTGGCTCGGCCTTCCATGCGTGTTTCTGTGTGTGTGACTCATTGAGACTCAAAGCGGCGCTGGGGGAAGTGATATATTATGATTATTATTGTTACGATTTGCAACGGTCTGTCAGGTTGCCGCTACTTCTAGTCACTGTGCCGTCCTCTGGGTCAGGACATTTCTGTTTCCTCCTGAAAAGTTTCAGGGTCAAACGTGAAACTCTAAAAGTGAGTATGGTCATCCCATTGCTTTGCCTTGATAGATGGAGGTCTCTCTCTCTCTCTGCCTTCTTGAACAGTCAAACCGAGTGAGATATCATAAATGACCATGAATATTTCATGGAGGCGCTGTTCACACATGCCGGCCGACCTGGGTGTCTCGCCGTTGCCTTTTGTTCTCTTGCAGCCATTACTCTTCGTTTTCAGGAAATTGACAAAAGAAGATGACTTGATAAATTGCTCTCTGTTGCACTAACTGGTTTTGATGTCTACCCTTGGCACTCTCATCCCCCCGTCCCCCCACTCCCTCTCTTCATCGCTCCTCCTCTCCTTTGCTCACTACTCGTTTTCCGCCCTCCCTCCCGCCGTTTCTTTTCCCACTCTCCAATCCTCCTTCCAACCGTGACGTCCCCTCGTCTCTCCCCCTCTCTCCTCCCCGTCTTGTTCACAGGTGTTGGCGGGGATGAACGTGCACCCGGCCGAATTCGATGGCCTCAAGCAGGAGTACAACGTCAAGGGCTACCCGACCTTCTGCTACTTTGAGTGAGTTTCTTCCCACTCTGGGCCAGGCTTGCCACCTAAGGCTTTGCAACTACTGGGCGAGAGCAACATCAGAGGAGCGCTTTCGACGGCACAGGGAGGGAAGGGGCGTGAAATGGCTGGCCGTCCCCCACAGGCTGGCAGACCAGCGTCCACTTTGCCAGGTGGCGACGGGCGCGCCCAATGGCTCTCCGTTGAGCCGCAGGGGAACGGCGTGTTCACTCTACAGCGGGTGATGCATGTTAAAGCCTGCCGTAAGAACGAGGCTTGTTCATGTGGTAGAGGGGGGCTCTTAGCATAGCGGGCTGGGTTGGGAGCAGCATGAGGGGGGCTTACGGCCCAGGGGTGTGTGGACAAGGTCCAGGGTTTGATCACACTCTGGCTTGTGGCCTCAGTGCACATATGGTGCCACAGAAGCTGGGCCTCCACATCACGCATTATGTTTAGTCCACTCAGTTTATGACTAGTCCAGCTGTCAACTTTGTGACCGAGCCTGGCTACTTCTTCCAGCTCCAGACACCCTGCACCAAAGGCCTCCTCCTGCCCCAGCCTCCATACCCTGACCCCAGCAATCTCCACCCTCCTCATCCCCCACTCAGTCCCATGCCCCAGTTACAACCAGCCCCGACCAAGCCCTTAGCCTCCTTTTGTCTGAAACATAAGCATCACTGGCATCTTCTGCTGGATTCCCTGATGTGGCTTCGGTGGGACAGGGGGGAATCACTCCAGCGGGACAAATGTTCAGTGTCTTATTATCTCATTGTGTGTGTGTGTGTGTGTGTGTGTGTGTGTGTGCGTGTGTGTGTGCGTGTGCGTGTGTGTGGAAAAGCGCTTTCGAGGTGTTTCTCTTTGTAGTGCGCTGAGGGAGGGACGTCTGGTGCCATGTGTAACCTCTGTGTTGCTGCTCCGATTCCTATAACCAGTCCACGTGCATGGCTTCAAGCTGTGGCCAGCTTATTAGTTTGAGACCTAACGAGATATTTATTTATATATTAAACCTTTTTTTAACTTTACTGTGATTTTGTATAATCATACACACACGCACCTTTATAAATCACAACATATCAAACAATTAGTATCAGATAGGTTGTCCCGTACAAATGTAGTTCGTTATTCATGGGATCATGTTTCTTTTTAGTGTCCAAAATCATGCCTGCCCCTCAGCGCATCAATAATTCATGATGGGCGAGCCTGTGTAATGTTTCATTTTCCTTTTCTTTTTAACCAGCCCGGGGAGAAAACGAACAGGAGCGGCAGCCAGCGAGCGAGGGAGCAGGCCCAATAATTAATTCAATCTATGTTTGTGAAAGCGTTTACCTTCACCGTGAAGCGTTGGCTTGAACCATAGTTTCCCCAAACTTGCGAGCGTTCTCCCTGGTGGCTGATTGAGGGGACCTGGGGAGCAGACGAGCCTGGTTGTTGCCGGGCCTGCAATAGCTTGTTCTGCTTCGGTTTCGCTTAGGTTGGGTGCGTTCCCTCCGGAGGGAGAGGGGGGTCGTGGCGTCGGCTGGTCCGATCCAGGACAAGCCGATCTCTTCTGACTCTTTGCTTTTGTTTGTTCTCCCCTTTTGTCTTCCAGGAAGGGCAAGTTCCTGCACCATTACGAGAGCTATGGGGGAACGGCAAAGGACATCGCTGACTGGATGAAGGAGTGAGTGTCCCTCCCCTCACTCTGTTCTAGTCTGTCCCTCAGCGCCCCGTCTCTATGCCAAGGTTTAACCCCCCACCCCCACCTCTAGTCTGCACCCTAATGCTCAAGGCTGTGCCCGACCAAATGCAAATCAGATCTCTTGAGCATTTTGTGAATTGTTGGCAGCCCGAGACAAGTGCCCTGATTGAAGGAACAACAGGGCTGGTTTTAATAAATCAGCCCTGCCTTACGCCGTCTCCTCCTCCTCAGCACGTTACCATGACACCGTCTCCTCCTCCTCAGCACGATACCATGACACCGTCTCCATCTCCTTCTCAGCACGTTACCAAGACACCGTCTCTTCCTCCTCAGCACGTTACCAAGATACCGTCTCCTCCTCCTCAGCACGTTACCATGACACCGTCTCCTCCTCCTTAGCATGTTACCATGATACCGTCTTCTCCTCCTCAGCACATTACCAAGATACTGTCTCCTCCTCCTCAGCATGTTAACGTGACACGTCACCTCCTCTTCAGCACGTTAACATGACACCTCCTCCTCAGCACGTTACCATGACACCGTCACCCCCTCCTCAGCATGTTACCATGACACCGTCACCCCCTCCTCAGCACGTTACCATGACACCGTCACCCCCTCCTCAGCACGTTACCATGACACCTTCACCATCTCGTCAGCACGTTACCATGACACCGTCACCCCCTCCTCAGCACGTTACCATAACACCGTCTCCTCCTCCTCTGCACGTTGCTCTGACACCGTCTCCTCCTCCTCACTATGTGACTCTGACACTGTCTCCTCCTCCTCAGCACGTTACTCTGACACCGTCTCCTCCTCCTCAGCATGTTACCATGACACCATCTCCTCTTCCTCAGCACGTTACTCTGACACCATCTCCTCCTCCTCAGCACGTACTCTGACACCGTCTCCTCCGTCTCAGCACGTTACTCTGACACCGTCACCCCCTCCTCAGCACGTTACCATGACACTGTCTCCTCCTCCTCAGCACGTTACTCTGACACTGTCCTCTCCTCCTCAGTACGTTACCATGATACCGTCTCCTCCTTCACGTTACTCTGACACCGTCTCTTCCTCCACTCCTCCACATTACTGTTCAGAGGGAGCTGGCTCATAGCCACTACAACCTACTCTCCTCCAGACCTGAGGGAGAGAGAGAGAAAGAGAGAGAGAGCGATGTTGAAAAAAGGGTTACACAGGAACATTAGAAAGGGGAAATGATGAGGTGGAGGTAGAAGAAATGTTTTAGCTACAAAGCCCTCGTAGACCTGCAGCATATTCTTTAAGGTGGTTACCCCCACCATGAACACCCCCCCCCCTCTCTCTCGCTCTCTCTCTCTCTCGCTCTCTAACCCTTTCACCACAATCCAGTTTAGCCCAGTATACCAGGCTGGAGATTCAGTTCAACACCGCTCCTATTCCCAACAGGCCTTTTACTGGAGGCTTCAAGTTTTATATCCATGCTCGCTGTGGACCCATGCACAGACAACAAGTGGTCCACAAACCTGTAGCATTTTACGGTGTAAAAATGTACTGTTGGCCCGTCCTTTCAACCCTGGTTTTCCCCATCCAAGCAGTCCTCCTGCGGTTGCCTGGAAACCAGACCAGCATCTGATGTTGACAAGACATTGCTGTAATAACGCTGGGCTTTTTAATACCTCTAGTGCAGATAATCTTTCTGATAACAGAAACAAGTGTGCCCAGAGTGGACACAGGCATTCCTCTAACCTGCTTACTGATTGCATCGGTCAGACATTGGGTGAAATATCCATCTACTGTGGCGACATTGTTGTTTTGGCCTCAATGTCGTGCATGTGCGTGCGTTTGTTTCATTGTATTTTGATTTTGTTTGCAGAGGTTATTATGTTTCATGAATGTTTGCCATTGTGTCATTTTACAACATGTGGACATGTTTTGTCGGCTAATTCCAGTCTTTGGAAATAAATAAAGTGTGTGTGTGTGTGCGTGTGTGCGTGCGTGCGTGCGTGCGTGCGTGCGGGACTTGGCAGTACACGAGCAGGCTCTGTCATGCGGGCGTTTACACTCTGGACCAGATGTGTGTGACGTGAGGTTGAATGTCCGCTGCAGCTGAGCGCTTTGACTGGATTGTTTTTGTTGTTGATATACTTTTCCGTGTGTGTGTGTGTGTTTCCAGCCCCCAGCCGCCCAAGCCAAAGACCCCTGAGGTGGCGTGGTCAGAGAGCGACTCCGCCGTCTATCACCTGACGGACGACTCCTTGGACGGCTTCCTGGAGGAGCACCCTGCAGCCCTCATCATGTTCTACGCCCCATGTGAGTAGCAGGCCACGGGAGATACTGTCCACACAACCCGATGGGTTTATGACCTGAAAACGTTTCTTGCTCCTGGATAGGATTTTTGTGTAAAAGGGCTGGCACTGTTAGTGGTTACGGGTCGGTCAACAGTATGAGTGTTGGAACGTATTTAAAAGGAGCGGCGTGCAGAACCAACCCAAAGCGGTCCGTTGATGTGTGGCTCCAACACACTCCACACACCAGACTTGGAACCCCCTTCCTGACATCATTTAGATTACGTAAGCCTCGTGGTGTCAGCGTCTGAGCCCCATGCAACGCACTGACATTGTTACAGAACACGGAGGGAAGCTGCCAACACGGCGACAGATGGACGGACGTGCCACATCCCAAACCGTGGCGTTTCCGGGCCCTAAGCTCCTTGCCGTCCTCCGTAGGGTTTCGGGAGAGCTGGCCAATGCGAGATCCTAGATGGCGGCCGGTGAAAGCACCGTGCAAAGGAAGAAAACGAATCCACACAACAACCCATGCTTTAATGGGCTTCTTCTTAAGAGGCTCGGTCTGGGGTTGAATCTCTCTCAGGGAAGTGCGCTGTTGTTCTAGGTGTCCTCTCCACCCGTCACTCCACTCCCTCCTTCCGCTCCCCTCTCATCTTCACCTTCTTACTCACCGTGAACAATGCCAACAGGCATGTGGAAAGGCTCCATGCTGCTCTGAGTGGAACGGCTATTTATAAGGCAGCTTTTGAGATCTCAGGCCTGCTCCTCCTGCCTCTGTAAACGCTGGCCCCGGGACCCCTGCAGACATTTCCAAAGATAACTCTTGAATGTGAGCCACTTCAAACATTTCTCTTATTCTGAGGGAAAAAACCCTGGCATACTTAACTATGTGCACGCTTATTCTGGACATAAACCCTCTTCCTAGTATTTCGTGTTTTACACACTCATCTCTCATCACACACCTTTTTAAACCCACTTGGCTTCCCCAATTCTGTCTGATTTCAGTAAAATGGCACAATCAAATGTGACGGGATAGGCAACCCAAAGCTAGCTTGCTGGGCACTCACCCATCCCAAAGTTCATGTGTCGTCGTCATGTACAATACCTATCCCATGATCCGCTCTTTTGTTGCCTTTAACACATATTTCTTTTTATATTCATGAGCGCCCATGGGACAGGCTAAGCCAGTTGACAGACACACGTGTCCCCCATTTTCTTTGTGTGCAGTCCCCCTAATGGTCCTCCTGTCAGACCAAGACGAATCGTCTCCCTCACTGAAAGCGCCGACTGGCTCTGGATCTGGGCTTCTTGCTGATAGCGCTGTGGCCCTCTGGCTGGCGGGCTGCTGGCTGCTTACCGTCAATACGCAGGGCTGTGGAGCTGATTAAAGGGCAATCCATACACCTTGAGTCCTACCAATAGAAAACACACACACGGTTACTGAAACGCCTGCCCGCTCCTACAACAGTTGTTAAGTATTTTCTGCCCTGACGGCAACCACCGCCCGTCCTCTGACCCAGACGAGCACTGTCCCTCCGCGGGAGAGGGGAAGGCGGGGGCTGCACGGTGCAGAAGAGCAGACTTCTTGTCTATTTATTTTTTTAAGTTAAAAACAGTGCTGCCAGAGAATGCGAATCTCGCTCATCAGAGATACTTTATGGGCCAGCTTGGCAATGTGCGATGCGCACAATCTCTGTCTTATTCAGTGAGGACAGACGACGGAAGCATTGAGTTGAAACAGTGCGCTCATCTTCCCCTCATCAAAGGGCATATTCATAATGCCGTCGCACAAACAAAACATCTTTTGGACGCTGGCTTTAATATCCAAAAACCATGGCGGAGCTCTAAAAATAAAAAGCTTGTCGCATAGCACTCGTGCGAGATTATTAAAATGCATCAGACGGCGCATTTATTCATGAAACGCTGCCACAGGCTGTTGTGTTGACAGGGAGCCTTGTAAACAGAAACACCGAAACACACACACACATGCTGTAACTTATTCAAATGCACTCTTTCATATTGCCAGCTACATGGACACACGGTGGCATTCTCTCAAACAAACACAAACACACACACACACACACTCGGTGTATACACTGAGGTGTGACACTAGTTCTTGCACCCTCACTTGTCCAACACGACAATCTCACAAGGGGATGTAAGTCAAACACTCTTCTCCACTGGCTGTATGAGGCCAGGGGTAATGAGAACAGCAGCTAAGCCCCAGCGGGATCAACTGCACCCCTCACACACACAAACACACACACACACACACACACACACACACACACACACACACACACACACTCACTCTTTATTTCCCGCTGGGCATTTTCCTGTCATACTTTACCACTGAGTGTTCACACACACATCGTCCTCTGTTCCCACACATAGCCGTGGCGGCTAGTGGTCAGACGTGACTCAGCCGTCCCATGCGGGGTTCCCTCTGGCCCTCTGTCATCTGATTTAGAGCCCCGGTGGAAGTGCTGATGAGTCCGATCCACTATGTCATCTGATCTACAGCCCTGCTGGAAGCACTGCTTCCCTGTGGCAGGATGTGTCGAACACTGCTCTCTCCTGTGTCCAGCTGGTAATGTGCGGGCTGCTGCTTGTTTCATGTCGTGGGGGTCCACAGAGCGTTTATATTATCGTTGCCGGAGCGTGGATGCAGGTGTAGTGAAAATGTAACCCCCCCCCCCACGTCGATTTCCGCTCATCGTTTTATGGGGTAATTTCCTTTTTAAAAGGTTTTAAAAGAGTCATTTGGAGGTGGTTTAGTTTATATGAGGATATTGTGGTGGTGCTGTGTAGCAGTGAAGGCGAGTGTGTAAGTTGTTTTTTTCTACATCTCCGTCAGGGTGTGGCCACTGCAAAAACATGAAGCCGGAGTACGATGAAGCGGCTGAGTTCCTCAACAAAGACAAAGACGTACGTACAGTAATTTGAAGCTGTGTGTATGTGTGAGTGTGTGAGTGTGTGAGTGTGTGTGTGCGCGTGTGTATGTGCGTGTGTGCGTGTGTGCGTGTGAGTGTGTGAGTGTGTGAGTGTGTGTGTGTGTGTGTGAGTGTGTGAGTGTGTGAGTGTGTGAGTGTGTGTGTGTGTGTGTGTGAGTGTGAGTGTGCGTGTGTGTGGTGTTTCTCCATTCTAAGGCATGCGTGACTGTGCTAGCAGGTGTGTCCTTAACTCTACCAAAACGTGAGCCAAGTCGTTACGCCAGAGCAAAAATCAAGCCACGCCTTGGCCTAGAGTAGAGTGGGGGCAGCTTGGCCTTTCCAACTGCTCCCTCTGTGTTTCTGATTAGTGAGGGGTGTGTCGCCTCCCGCCCTGTCCTCTCCACCACAACAATCCAACGCTCCCCGCCAGAGCCGGCCGCCCCGTCCCAATGTAGGCACTCGTGAGTAGAACAATCATCTCATCCTCGGGGCGTCCCTGTAGTCTGGGGCTTGGAGCGGGGCCGGATGGCAGTGTGCCCGCCAGCGTAGGTCAGTGGGAAGAACTGCTCCGTTATGGAGGGGCCGTTCTGGAGCTTCTTAATGCACCCCGGGGCCTCTGGGAGCTCTGAAGTCATGTATTTTTCTCCCGTCTACTGTGAGTCATTCCTCCATATGGATGAAGAGGAGGCGGTTGGTGCATGGTGTTATTTTCACACTATATATATATATATATATAATATATATATATATATATATATATATGGAATGACGCTGAGAACGGACAGGATATTTGACGGTATTGTTCTTGCCGCACACAGAGGTAGTTGTGCACGGACCACACATTGAAGATAACAAACGGGAAGGGGATAAATAAGGGTCTGCATGCATCCCGGGGGATGGATGGGTTTGGAGAGACCGTGCACATTGTCTGGTGCTAAAAGCAATGCCGCTGTGGTGGAAAACGAAAGGAAAGAGTTTCAGAAAGATGGCCATGGAAGATACGTTTGGCCTCCATAGAGCCTAACCACCCAGAGCGCTGCCATTTTGAAAGCGCATTATTTGGGCTACGTAATACTGACTGTGACTTGCCCGGGGGTGTTGAGTGAGCGCTGAAAGGGACAGGATTTAGGCCTTTGTGCCGTTCCAATTGACAACACACAACAGTAGTGTATGCACAGTATTTCATATTTTATGTCCTGAATGTATGGCGAGTCTCATTCATTTAGTTCACAGTGCAGTAAAATGGCTGAGTTCATATGAGTGACTCTGCTTGCTTGTTTTGGCAGAGCCCTGGTGTGCTGGCGGCGGTGGACACCACGGTACACAAGGTGGTGGGCGACCGCTTCAAGATCTCTGGCTTCCCCACCGTCAAGTACTTTGAGAAGGGAGAGGACAAGTACACACTGCCCCACCTGCGGACCAAGGACAAGATCATCGAGTTCATGCACAAGTGAGTGGGACCGCCAGGCGCCGTCGGCGCCGCCACCCCGTATGAGTGTGTTTGAAGAGTCGACGGAATTCAACTCCGCCACAGGTGTATGCCACCGTCAGCGCAGCACTACTTTAGTCATCTGCCAGGACCCTAATGGATTGGAGGCTTCCAAGGTTAGCTGAGATTAGATTGTCTATGGCGACCAGAGAGGAAGCAGGCACCAAGCCTCAAAACTATTTTAGGAAACTGAAGCATATTTCCCTCTTTAAAAAAGTAAAAGATCTTTACTCATGCTGGGGAAAACGGTCCGTAATGTTGATTCTAGTGAAGATTTAAAAAAATATATACATATATATATATATACAAAAATAGGTGAACTCAGACCTTATATGTCGCAACACGTTCTTATATTGTACTTTGGCCTCTCTCTGTATGTCCAATCGACCTTGTCGTGTCTTCCATCCCAGTCCTCAGGCCCCTCCTCCACCGGAGCAGTCCTGGGAGGAGAAGCCCTCCAGCGTCAGCCATCTTGGAAACGAGGACTTCAGGGAAGCACTGAAGAAGAAGAAGCACGCGCTGGTCATGTTCTATGCTCCCTGTGAGAACCTTCGCACACACTAACTATACAACACCCACCAACATGGGATTCTAGTTGTTTGACAAACACAGTAATGATGAAGTAGCGCTTCGCATAGAATCAGTCGCCGACTGTGGAGAATATGACGTGTACCACAGAGATGTGTGGAAACTTTTCACATGGTAGCCCTTCCTTGCACCATTGGGTCATATCCTGTGTTTTAGAAGCCAATACGGGTCTAACTCGGTGCAAAAGGCCAGCTGCCTGTGCTGTATGGTAACCACACCTCAGTTGCAAAGAGAGGGGAGAATAGACTGTGAAACTACACCCTCTCTCCTCCATCACCACAGACACATACACCCGTACAAACACAAAAACACACACCCGTACAAAAACGCAGTGTGCAAACAAATGCGCCTACAAAACAAAGATGCAGACACGTAATTCCAATACCAATAAATGTTCAAACTTACGATGGATTTAACAATTTATTGCATTACATTGTATTTCATAGAATTTTGGCGCATGGCAGGGAGCAGATATCTGCAGAATCCCCATCGGATTCTGTGCAACAGACTCTAAATGTGTGGAAGCTGGGGTAGAGACGGGTAGCCGAGAGACCAGGAGCAAAGCGTGGTGCAGTAGCAAGCAGAACCGAGTAGGGCGAGGACAGCACGTCCTGCTGTGCAGTGCTTAGCACTGCTGCCTCACGACAAGAAGGTCCGGTGTTCAAACCCCACCTCAGCCAAGGACCTTTCCGTGTGGAGTTTGCATGTTCTCCCTGTGTTGTGTGGGTTTCCTCCATCAAAAAGCATGCTCCGTCTTTTTGTATCTAGAAAAGCACAAAAAAATGTAATGAAATGAGGCATTATTATAAGAAGCATGGTGTGATGCGAGTGACTGCAGTTTGGTAGGCCTGTTAAAGTTAAACTATTGAAGGTATGGTTTATTGATCTGACGTGAATACACGCTGCGTTACCTGCCTGAACTAGCTCTGCCAAGGCAACTCATCATTCCGTCCAGCTCCCACCTGCCCTTCACTCAATCACAAAGCAGCGGCAGCCCAGCCTCCACAAGATAGCACAACTACACACTAGAACTTACCGTGTTCAAAGACATGCTAACACACACACACACCAGGCCATAACAACCTGTTCAAAGACATGCGAACACTCACACACCAGGCCATAACAACCTGTTCCTCGGATTCGTTCGGCCTTCCTCTCAAAGTGCTAATCCACAGGCTAATATCCTCCCATTTAAATAGGTTTCTGAAATCAAACTACTTAGCAACTCAAGATAAAAACATTAAAGAAGAGGCACACAGAGACAAAAATGTGTTGTTTTCAAGTGTTCTGTGAGCTAGTTGGAGTCTTATTAGATTGGTTGCTCATGTCTAGGGATTTTCAAACAGCAAAGTGCCAGCTCGCTCCTACTCACACTTGTTCTATCCTGAGGAAAGACGATGCAAATTGTCTTTTTGTGTGAATGGCAAATTATTTTTCAACACCACTGAACACCCATCTGTGCACAGCCAGCATTTTTTGTTGTCTTGTTTAATTTCCTGTATGTAAATGACACACACACACACACACTCTCTTTCTCTCATGTGCTGTAATTTCCAGCGTAGTGGATTCAAGGTTAACAGAGATTGTCTCTCTCTCTGCCGGAGTCTGAGGAGAATGCCAGAGTGACTGAAGAGAACACTTACTAGGCAGATCTAGAGGTTGGCTTGCAGTGGCTATTAAGTTGCTGAAGGAGTACCCTGGAATGTACCTCTGGTAATTCTGCTGTCCTCGTTCTCCTCCCATTATCGTGGAGCTACTTTGTCAAAGTGTCTCAGAGTGTGTTTGTTCTGACAACCACCGTCCAGTTGGACTTCTTGTTCTCGGCCGAACCCACTTTCAAATCAGCAGGTGATCATCGAGCGTTTGTGACAGTGGGAGGTTATAGCTTTACAAATACAATGCCACCTTGGCAGGGGGTATAATCTAAAACAGCAACGGGTGTATGACACTGGCATTATTTGTGTTCCTACATATCGCTTGCTCGTGGTCTGTTGCCGAGCGTTTTTTGGAGAATCTGACAGAACTGAAAACGCAATTTAGACGGAGGACACCGTCAGTCCGTGAGTGGTTGGCTCGTTATGCTTTACTGCACAGGCCGTTGTTCACAGCTTGCTCTCAATGACCTGTGAGATGAATGGAGGTCCCTCCCACTGAGAGCAACCTTTCCCTAGGAGTCTTCCTGAAGCTCCGTGTGTTTCAACCGGCCACTCGGTCTTCCAGTCATGACGCGTCCCTTCACTGTGACCTTTTTTTAGCGTGCCTCATATAGACAAATGTCGTTACTAAGTGACTGCTGCGAACAAATGTCACGGCTGTATTATACAGAGGGGGGGGAATAAATATTCAACGTGTCAATGTTTTTTCAGTAATCCTATTTCCTCTGTAGTTATTCACGGGAAATGTTGAAGCTGCACGTGTGTCTTAAAGCTGTCATTGCGAACGAAGTATTTGAAGCATCTCAGTTAGCATGTTCAATACTTTTTGCCTGTGTTATTCCACTTTATTGCACCGTTTTTTATAGAATGGAATGGTGAGATATCTTTATGGATTGGAATGGGACAATTTCGTTCTCTGTGTTGTTTTATTGAGTTAATACCAATGTGTGATAAAAGTTTCGCGGGAACTTTTTGCATTGGAAATATGATTACTAAAAAATTAATTGACGTGTTGAATACGTATTCCCCCTGCTGTATATATGTATTCCCACCCCATAAAGCCATTACCCGTGTGTGTGTGTGCGTTCGAACGTGCGCGTGTGCGTGCGTGCATGTGTGTGTGTTAGTGTGTGGAGGCCGCTGAGAGATTGCTGGGTGGAGAAGGTGCCTGTGAGGTTGTTTATGAGGGCAATAAAGGGATTTATCGCTCTCTATAAAAAACAAGTGAGCTATCGCTAATGTTGGGTAATTCTCTGAGCCTGGAACAGTGCATGTCAGCCGTATGTGTGTGTGTGTGTGTGTGAGTGTGAGTGTGTGTGTGCGTGTGCGTGTGTATGCGGGCTTCATGCCTGTGTACGTTTATGATTCATTTGATTGATTTAGCATGTGTGTATGTATTACTTTGTTAACTATGCTATTGTGTGTGGCTACTGTCTACATGGTGAACCCTGGGGTGTTTCTGAGACAAGGTCTAACCGTCTGTCTGTCTGTCTGTCTGTCTGTCTGTCTGTCTGTCTGTCTGTCTGTCTGTCTGTCTGTCTGTCTGTCTGTCTGTCTGTCTGTCTGTCTGTCT
>JAVQJS010148233.1:0-16716 GCA_036024795.1 Galaxias rostratus | reverse complement strand
GAGAGAGAGAGAGAGAGAGAGAGAGAGAGAGAGAGAGAGAGAGAGAGAGAGAGAGAGATGCTACAGTATAATGTATTAGACTTAGTTCAAATCTTCACTAATCTCAGTGTCCAACAAACGACAACAGATTATCAAGAGGTATCAGGAGGTGTCATTAATATAGTATTTATACTGACGAGAACATGAAGTGTCCAAGCTGCGAAAGCAGATATTATTGTTTCAGTTTCCCCCCTGCCCTTTGTCTCTGCCTCTCATTGTATCCAGCCCTTCCTGTCTGTTGCTCTTTCTTTGCCGTCCTCTAAAACCCGCCTCCCCATCCTAACCCATCCATTCTCACCTTTAAACACAAAGTCATGATCAGACTAGCATATATCACATGCACCCATATCCCCTTCCCCCTATCCTCCTTCCCCTTGTAGGCTCTCTTTGGCCTACTATTTCCCCTTTCTCACCTTCAATGTATTTATTTCCTCTTTTATCTCGATTCAAACCCTCGTCTCCACCCACACTCTTCCAATGGAGGCTATCATGTTATAAAAAGCTTTGTGTCACCCGACACTTAGGTGCTATTCGTGTTCCCCTCTGGTTCTGGCTTTGAAAAGGCCAGAAGGAGCTAGATAGATGGTGTGGCAAGTTGGTGTGAATAAAAAGACAGATAAAAGAGGCCCTCCTCTTGTTTGCCATAAGATGTGGGAGTGTTATGTTTCAGACACGTGAATCCCCTGTTCCTCTTGGTCATACAGTTTGAAACATTTAGCAAAGCACAACTGGAAGCCAATCACTTGCTCATGGACGAGCATTTTGTGCAGAGAAAATGATCACGTTGAGTGTTGGCCCCTGTCGTCGGAGATGTCACAGGCACAAATTAATTGCTAATGCAGGTTTAAGAGCCAATGTGGAGCATAGGCTTCTTTCAGATATATGTGACTTGATATTTTTACACAGTTAGTGGGAAGCCATAATGATTGTTCCCTTACAAAAGACTATATATGAATGCATTTTTTATCAAATGAATCGTATTGTTTCTTGGACTCTCATGCTTATATTTGAAATGCACATTACTTGTTTTCTTTGTCGACACATAGCATTGGTATTGTTTGACTACAGTATAGTTTCCCTTTGGTTTGACTTAATTTTTGAATGAGCAGCTGTTTGTACCCTCTGGCTCAATTTTTCTGGGCTCAGGTGATCATTCTGGAAGACTACGCCGATCCCTTCGATGCCCAGAAGACCAGGGAGCAGCGGGAGACAGAGAGGGAGGGTGAGAACGACGGATACATGGAACCTTACGATGCACAGCAGATGATAACAGGTAAGGACTTGCAATAGGTGGTTATTCCTTTGCCATTTGTCTGCATATAGAACGGAAGGTGCCTCTGTGTAGATTTTGAGTCAGGGTGTCCTGGCCAATGGAGTTTGGTGTATGTATACAATGCTTGGTCTGAGATTTGTATCAAATAACTTGTCTTGTTTAATCTATTCCTTTCTGTTTTCGTTCTTTATGTGAGAAGGAATGGTCTGCCATTTTTAGTCTAGCTACACTGATAAAATAGAATGTAAGTCATTCCATTTGTGCTGTACCCCAATGGGTTGCACAGCAACTGTGTTTTGTTAGGACAAGGGGTGCAGTTTCCTGTCTTTACTTCCTTTTTCCTGTATCTGTTTCCTGGTACTATACTCCATAAAAGGAGTTTTGGTCCTTGTTGATGCCTACAAAGACAGAGCCCCTGAGGGCCCCCTACATAGGCACGTCAAACAATTTCTCATAATTTCCCAGCATCCAGGAAGATAATCTGTTGACCAATCACCTGCTCTCCTGACCTTTCGTTCTGTCTCTTCATTGTTCGAACCCAAGGGGTAACACAATGGCCTGCTGGGAATCCGGCAATAGTTTATTGCACTCTTGTAGAGTGGCATTTATCAGTTGAAGTCTCACTTCTTTTGGAAATCCTAACTTAAGATGTGAATAACTAATTCAAGTCATAACGCGTTTTACACCATGAAGTTGAATATATTGTGGGCATGATCTCATTGCAATAATTGGGGGCTGCACAGTGGCTCAGTGGTTAGCACTGTTGCCTCACAGCGAGAAGGTCCTGGTTTTGATGATCCCCACCTTAGAGCCTTTCTGTGTGGAGTTTGCATGTTCTCCCCGTGTTAGCGTGGGTTTCGTCCAGGTGCTCCGGTTTCCTCCCACAATCCAAAAACATGCAGGTTAACTGGTGACTCTAAATGCTCCATAGGTGTGAATGTGCATGTGAGTTGTTGTGTGTGTATGTGTTAGCCCTGGGATGGACTGGCAACCTGTCCAAGGATGTACCCTGCCGCTCGCCCAATGGCGGCTGGGATAGGTTCCAACCCCCCTGTGACCCTGCATAGGATAAGCGGTACTGCTAATGGATGGATGGATGGATGCTATCATTGGGTGCTTATCTTATTGTTTTTGGCGCTTTGTCTGCATAGAAACGCACATGAAATGTGCATTATGTCTTATGTGTTAGTATTACTGGAATATGTCCAATCAGTTCAAAGCAGTGATAAGTTGACATCTCAATTTGATTTAATAGACAGATATTTAGCTTTTAGTGCATTATTTACCAATCACTTTCACTCATATGTCAATCATCCCCCAGCCCCTAGGTGTATTTGAGTCTAAGACACTGCATTGGTATATTCATGGTTATAAATTAAATAATCTTTACATGCAGCATTTTACATTTACTGTTATGATCAATTATGTTCATTCCTGCCTAAACTTCATATGTCCACTCGCTCTTTAATATAAGCAGCTGTCTATTTTGGTTCTGTTGGCTTTTTGAATGACGAAAAAGCCGGTACTTGACTGCTGACAGCTCTCAATTCCCACTCAATCCTAGAAATTAGACGGAGGGGCTCCAAGGACCTGCTTAAGATGTGTGTTCTGCTAGAGGGGGGTGAGGGGATATTGGAGGAGGGACGATCTGCCCCTCCACCTCCCCAGATCTATGACGTTCCATATGAGGGGAGTGGCGACAGTGAGACTGCAAAGACTCCTGTTGCCCGGCCAGACCTGGACCCCCGCCCATTGACTGAGTACGAGCTGCCCTGGGAGTGGAAGAAGGAGCAGATTGTCAGGACTCTCTCAGGTAAAACTGTCATGGCAGATGGAGGAGAGCTAGCACTAAACCACTTACTTTGAGCAACACTTGACGACTGTATTTGTATCACACCTGACACTTTTGTTGCTCTAGTGAAATTAAAATTTGTCACCCATACTATGCCTCTTTTCCTCTCAGTGTCTACTATGCTACACCTTGATTCAGAAATGTGAAGCATTTTCATGAGAAAAACAATATATTAGATTTTTAACTGATAGATAATATTTAACATTTTTGAAACATTTTGTAAAAACAAAGCACCAAATCTTTTTATTTTCCAGCCCAGTTTGACAGCCCCGACCACCCCTCGCTGACCAAGGAGGAGTCTCCCCACCTCACCCTGACACGGCAGCCGCAGCAGCCTCCGGCAGCCGGCCCACAACAGCAACACCTGAGGCAGAAGAGCTGGAGCCAAAAGATCCTGAAATCCTCCCCCACGTTGTCGGCCTCTTTCAGCCCCAGCCAAAGCCCTGAGGTGGAGGGTTGCCGTGTAGACCCGACCATGCCCCTAGAGAAACAAAAGTGAGGGAAAGAGATGTAAAGTATGATTGCAAGCTGCTCTGAAGAGAGATCTGTAATTGAGTCATGAATATGTTGTTATCTTAATGTTGTAACTTTGGTAAATAGTTGGTATGTCTTTACAAACTTAAAATCCTTGTTCTTGTTAATCTTTCCCTCAGCTGGTACCATGGATGTGTGACCCGCCAAGAGGCAGAATTTCAACTGCAGTCCTGCAGAGAGGCCAGCTTCCTGGTTAGGAACAGCGAATCAGGAACCAGCAAGTACTCTATCGCCCTCAAGTGAGTATCCAGGAGCCGGCCTCGTTCTAAACATACGCCTTGATCCAAGGGCCTCCCTAATGCTGGGGTGCCTACGTAGCATACTTGTAGTGCATATACAGACCTACTTGTATTAAGTAGGTAGGTAATTTTCTCAATCAAGGTAATCACATCTCGATCCCCCATGTCTTACCATCTGATCACCACTTTCACAAAAAAAAAATACTTTTTTCAATGTGTTTTTTTGCAATGTCAATGTGAATATGAAGGTATCCCCTTAATCCCTTTATGTTCAACAATCTTCTCTCCCCCTGCTCCCTTAGGACAAGCCAAGGCTGCGTGCATATAATTGTGGCTCAAACCAAGGAGAATGACTACACCTTGGACCAGAGCAGCTGTGTGTTTGCCAGCATCCCAGAGGTTGTGTACCACTACGGCACCCAACAGCTGCCTTTTAATGGCGCAGAGCACATGATCCTACTGCATCCGGTGCCCCGGTACCACTGACCACAGCCACTAGTAAGTCAGAGCCTCTCAGGTGTACTTATAAATGCGCCATGGAATCCAACAAACTCAAAGATTCTAGGTTTGCACATTTAACAACTATCCCCCTGCTCGTGCTAATGTTAGAAGTAGTCTTTTTACCATTTTTTTAAATAAAATCGTGGAGTTATACTGTATGAGTCTGTTTCTTTGACTTGACCTGTTATCATAATCTTTCATATGCCACTAATGCAAAGCAACAAGAACAAAGGTTTTGCATGTGCTTGTAATAAGATTAAGCTTCATTCGTAATTCTTGTTCAATTTAAAGACTGAAATGTTCTTTCTTCTATTCTTACAGATGTACTGTAGATGTTCTTTTCTCATTGCTTGTTAAATAGAGAAGTTGTTTTGGACCAATACATTTAATTCAGTTCTGTGATACACTCACGCTCTCTGGTGGATGTGCTGGTACACTGCACCAAGTGAATCCCGATATCATATTGACCTTCTGAAAGTTGATATATTATGAACATTGAATCTGATAAAACGGCTGTTTAGTCATGCTTACAGATTTGTTAAGTAATGCTTTTTTAAATTTAGTATTGGAGAAATAGTTTCTTATATGACCCAAATGATATCTTCTTTTGGGAATGTTTTACTATTTTTTGTACTGTGAATGACCATGTTCTTAGTGTCTTGTGTGTGCTTTGATTGATTAATTCGAATTATATAGGTGCCATTAATGATTGTTTTTTCCCCCCAAATGACTTTATAAATAGTAATTACAAATATCTGCATCATGCTAATCAATTTGGGATAATGTGACACTAGTCTTTTTAAATGGACCTTAAAATTTTTTGATGTCAAAACTTAAACACGTCAAATTAACAAAGTATACAATGTCACAGCTGAGAATAGAGTCCACGTATCCAAGCAGAGTACTAAGCATTCTCTTTTGTCTATTAATTCGCTCCCCAATGGTTAGAAAAAACTGTCTGATAAGCTGTAATCATGAGATAGAAATGTTCTATGTAACGTTAACTAGGTATTGACCCACATTAGTTTGGAGGACAGTGGACAAATACAACTAGTTCTTGATTTTAGTAGATACTTGTTGCATATGTAGCTAATTTTAATAAACGACCACCTGGATTTCTGTGTTGGACTTAGAGGGTTATTTTTACAACTTAGGTTTGCTTGTAAAGTTGGTGGCTTTAAAGGTGCCCTGGAAAGATTAGAGCTGACCTCTCTGGGCAAAGTCACACTCTTAAAACCCAGTGTATTTCATTAGAACAAAAATCAATAAAGCAGCCATTAAATTCAATATATGGATGTGTTCAGATACGAATGCATACGATCATCATTTAGGTAACTTCAGTATAAGTGTCTGTGCGGCTAAAAAATATATAACATTCATATTTGCCCAGGCCTATCAGGTGCTGTGCAATATATGAAATCCAACTTGTATTTAGTTCTTAATTTCTCATAATGATTAAGATATTAATCTGCTTCATAGTACAAAGGTTGGGGTTAGAGGCTGGTAAAATTTAGTGGGTTCAGCACTGAGAGGGGATTGGGTTTAAGGTTGGACCCAGGGCAAACGGCTTGGGTACCTGATGGACGCACCCAAGCCACTTTGTGTACATCGCAGGTGAAGCGATGCTAAAAGTAGAGTGCAAGTGTAAGAGAACTCTTTCATTACGGCACCTCAACCACCAGACACTGAGCCAGAAGGAAAAAAGAGCAATGTACACCATAGCTCTCTCCTTCCAGCCCCCTCCTCCTCCCTGCCCACCTCTCCTATTCTCTCTTACCCATCACACTCACTCATTGATATCCGAGTGTGATCAGCTGTCTTTAAACTGAGTCACCCTGGCACAGTTCAAGAGCATGCCTAATCCAGTGGCACAGGGCCGAGGGGTGTGTAGCTTTGGCTGATAAGTGCGTACCTATTCAATTCCAGGGTTAGACCGGACGTTGTTAGCCTTTGTTCTATTACACCATTTGCTACCCATCATTTTTCATAATAAAATACAATTTCAGGTTTTACTTGACACACTTTTTTAATAGCACAGCTTGTGTATCTACAGCAAAGGTAGCAATATCTGGAAATCCACTTGGACTAGTCTAGAATCTGGTGATTGTTCTTGCGTGCAACAAGCATTTATCTGTTGTTTTCCTGGTATTTCCCATTAAGATGGAACACAAGATTCTGTGTGGCCCTTCTTCTAGTTCTGTCTGAATTTTGTGTCGTGGTATCATTCTTGGTAAATATGCTGAGAGGTAGGTTGATTTCTCAAGGGATAAAGAGGTGTGGTTCTCTATACACTCGCCATGAGCAAAGAATTATACATGAAGTCTTGCTCAAGAACAGCACCTTCTCTACACCTTAAGGAAACAATGAATAGTTCTGAGGTATACTACCCCGCCACATTTCCCCTCATCCAGCAACAGCTGTCTTTGGCTTCAGCATCGCGGTGGCGCTTGACTGTATCTGATAGACATGGCGGTTTGACATCATGGTGTTGCTTGACCCGCTCGCAGGTAACCTTAGTGTCCCTGCCATGCTTATCTGATGCTGCCGTCTGTGGCCCAGTGACAGAAGCAGCTTCTGTGTCCTACTCTCTCCTCACCTTACACTGGCAGAACCAGCCACAGTGGGCTCATTAGGATTGCCTCTGCTGTTTGGTTTTTGGAAGGCTTGACCTCTGAGGTCAAGCGCGTTTTAGATGGAAGTTTGGACAAAGTGCTCTATCGGTTATTCCATGACGGTGTTTGTCAGAGTTGTATTGGGACACTCAAGTGTCAGGCAATCAGCAGGGTGCCTTGCTACTTTCATGCAGTTGTAGATTTACAGTATATCACCTTAGATCTCTCTTTCAGCCTATTGAGATAAAAAATACACACAGTCACAGTGATAAAAATTATCCCTAATACATGCTGTACATAAACATTTATTCTAAGTATGTTTTTCTCCCAGCCACAGAAAGGTCACCTAATCCAAATGGATTCCATTTAGTTTTTAAATACATGTATGTTTGCTACCTGTTTACTAACTTCATTAACCGATGGTTATACATGTATTCAAACCCTCCAATCAGTATGATTTTTTATACTCCAGTGGCCATGGAATGACTGTAGAGATTGTCCAAATGAGAGGCAATCATTAAGTGCCACCCATTTTTGTTTTCACACACTTTGTTTACAGACAGCTAGAGGACCCAATAAGGGCCCAGAGGGACATGCAGTGCTGGAGCCAATGGTGTGAGCAAGACAGGCAGTACTAGAGTTTAGAAGCAGCTTGAACATTCTTCTATGATTATGGCCCAATACTTCTCAAGCAGCATAGTTTTCAGATGCTTGTCAGTTTACTTGGCCAACGTATGACACACACACACACACACACACACACACACACACACACACACACACACACGGTTTTACACAAACACTCACAGACACACAAACACAGTATGATTATCTTTCTCTCTTTTGAGAGGGTTTTTCTAACATATTTAAGGGAAACATCTGGGTCAACTTATGGCCGGTGGAACAGGACATGCAGGACATTGCTGGCAGGATGTGTGAGCTGGAGCTATTTACTCAGTGGGAATCCCCACTCCACGCACAGTAATCCGCCCCCCCCCCACCCACACGCACACCCACACGCATACACTTGCTTGAAAAATAAATGAGGACATTGTTTCTTTCTGACTTGTTGCATCCTTCCCAGTCATAGCGGCATAACGTGCTGTAAGTAGCTGTTTAACTCTTTTAACCTAACTGATGTCTAGCTTGTAAAAGTGATACACAAAGAGCACACCACATTGTATAGATTTCAATTGTTTATTGAGTTTAATATGTGGAGGAACACATTGGTTATTACCCAAAAAAGATTACAAAATAGTATTAAGATAAATTATATTCAAATGCTCAACACTGAATACATACATAATCATTACTGGATCATCTATGTTGATGTTCCTTCTTCTCAATCAAAATCCCCCTTTCCCCCTTTCTCTGATACAAATTCTATGTTATTCCCATGGACCAAACACTGAAATTTCGAGAAGCCATAAATATACAGGCAGGTAGTTTTAATGGCTGAGTTACAAGCTGTTGAGGGATTCCACTGATGCATTACCCTCTATATCACCTCTCAAATGAGGACAGTGAACTAGCTCCGTATCCGTAACTGAACTGTGCTTAGACATTAAACAAAGGGTGCACAATGCACCTCCTGATTACTCCCCACTGACCCAGGGGTGCTCCCCCTTTCCCTCACCACTTTTGAAGTTGAAGTGTTTAGAAATAGCACGGGACAACCATCTAGTGGGCCATGACAGCTCTTCTCGCTCTGCCGTTTGTTGTTGCAACTACCTCCTTCCCTCTCCCCTGACCCCCCCCCCCCCCTTTGTTGCCCACCCCCTACGCCTTGCTCTGTCGCTCTTCATTCTTTCTTTGCCTCCGTCGATTCCCCTGCCTTGGGCTTGTCCTCCTGCTTGAACTCCAGGAAGAAGTCGTTGCAGGCCACGGTCAGGGCGCCCATCAGGATGATGAACTCGGTAAAGTCCACCTCGCCGTCGTTGTTGGCGTCCAGGTCGTTCATCACCTTCTCCACCCCGTCATTGTCTTTGGCGTTCTGTGGGGAGGGAGGGTGGGGGTGCTGGTAAGAATTCTCACTCTCTTTGAGGGAGCGTCTATCTAAAAACCCTGTGACCAGGCTTGTTCATACACGTGCACATGTACATAGTTGTGTGTGATTTGGAAGGAGCCACCTTTGCGCCTGTGTAGGTGTGTGCACAGCCACATATTTGAGGATGGTGTGCCGCGGGCCTCTCAGACCCTCCCTCTCCACTCACCCCCAGGTAACTCCCTAGCTCCTCAGTGAGCAGCTCCCTCAGCTCGCCCCGGCTCAGGGTGTACTTGTCGCCCTCCTTCCCTGAGTACTTGTGGAAGGTCTTGATGAGCATCTGCATGGCACTCTCCAGACCAGAAGTGGGCTCCTTAGACATGCTACAGGTGGGGGGAACGTGAGAGGGTCGGAGGTTAGACTCTTGGCTAAAATGCACGCTTCAATCCCAGCCGTATGTGCGGCCACATGACGGACATGGGTGAAGCCACGACCCCAAGAGTGACTGACAGATTATTGCAAAGATTCAACTAAAATGTATGGGTGGGGTGTTTTATAAAACCAGTTCAATAAAACACTATAGGCTTAGGGAGGTCTTTGGTGAACCCATAAGTTGAAAATCACGACTTTGTAACCTTACGTGGTTGATCATATCAATGGTGTGAGATGGGGGGAAAGATGAAAACAGCTTTTGAAAAGCAACAGTCTTACACACATTGTGTCCGGCATCTTGATACGTCTTGTGCTGGGGGCTGTTGGGGAGACTGTGCACACACAGACACAGGTCATTGTCAAGGACATGAACTCTTTCTTTGAAAAGGTTACCTTAAACATATTAAAGTCAGCACATCACAGATTTGACCCAATGTGGGGAGAGTGTTATGTCGAGATTTCCCAAAAAGTAAGTCCTTTTTAATTTATTTTAGTAAAAGAATAAGCATAGAACCAATAGGTTGGAGGCCTCAGAGATGGACAAGCTTTTGTGGATTTGTTGATCATGTAATGTGTAACAGTGACACCTGCGTTCAAAAATAATAATAACAAAAAAAAAAAAGTACAAAAGCAGTGAAGTAAGGTAGTAAAGTAAAAGATACCAGAAGGTGTTTGTTGATACCAGCAGCTATACATGTGCATACACCCGCACATACAATCTCATTCAACCATGCATTTGGTGTTAAGTCACTAATTCATTAATTTTAACAATTAAAATGTTTGAGTTTTGTTAATTTACTTGTTTGTACCCCGATCACTTTAGGCTTCAGGTAATAATGTCTACTTTTCCTCCAGTTTATATAACAAAGATTATTCACATTAGATTGGATTAGAATAGATAATAAAATATTATTATTCAGATAAGTCTTTGAAGTCCTGTTGCAAAAATGTCACAACTTTTCTCTTGGTGTGTGGGAGGATAAAACCCCTTAGCCTTGACTAGTGACAAGGATGAGAGAGAAGACACCAGATGACCTACTGGAAAATCTATAGGGGTCATCAGTATCAATGACTGACACAATACAATAGGAAACCATGGAGACCAAAGGGCTACTTGTAACACTATATGGACTCTGGCATTGTGTGTTTTCTTTTCTTCAATATCCATACTGTAGCACTCGATGCCTGAAATGTTATACCTTCCTTTGTAATTGTTTATGCCCTGGTGGCCTCTGATCACATCAAGCACAAGGAACTTTAAAAAATAATTACAATCACTCAAATTTAACACAAAACACCCTTTGTGACTACAAACGTTTTGTGTACAATATGGCACCATGCAATGGCTCTACCGCATTTTCTTCATTAAATTTTTTCTTACAGTCCGCACAACAAAAGAATCACATTTTCTGAGTACTTATCTTCAATTATTTTTCAAATCAAGCCAGCACAAGTGTAAATTCCATGAATTGCCCGTCTTACTGCACTTTTTCCCAATGCAACGTAGTTTATGGAGACATTCCACACTTACACCTGATATAAACAAGTCAGTGATGATCTCAGAGAGATGGCATCAGATAGAGTGGTGGAGAAAGCATAAGGCTGCCTCACCTTCATGTTGTCGGTCTTACCTGAGGGGTGATGGAGGGTCTTCTTTGTCTTTAGCGAAGAGGGGGAAAGGAATAGAGCCAAAGGTAAGACAGGTGAGGAGAGAGTGTGCAAGCAGTTTAAATATCACTCGTCCCTCCTCCCCTTTCTCACCCACTTACGCACGCACGCCCCCCCCCCCCCCAACCCCCACCCCCCCCTTTAGTTTCTCTGGCCTGCCGTCATCCATTCACTCCCTGTTTTGTATTGGTGATGGACACAAACTCATATGTAATTCCTTGAGGCTTTGTGTACAAACAAAATGAGTTTGTCTCTGATACGTTGCTCAATCAATCACGGTTGAGAGCATATTTCAAACCATTCGTACTTGCTGCCTTACATTAGAACAAACCAAGCTAGTGTTTGTAGCATCACAATATTTTATTATTGGCCATTAAACAGTGGTTACATATACAAAAAGAGTTCAGGATTTAGGGAAATAAGTATTATAGTGGTTGTGTTACAGAGTTCGGGTACTTTTTATGGTAGTAGCTAAATGAAAAGAGATGGTGCAAAACAATTACGTCAAATCAGAATCCAGTATTCAACAATGTCATTGCATCAATGTATAAGACATGAAGACAACTGTGTATTTACAATAGAAGTGTGAAAGATAAACTAGCCAATCCAGAATCATATTGCTTTCACAGTGAATTTTCGCATTTCATAGTGAATGTTTTGAAATGCTAAATACTATATATAATACAGAAGGTTCATGGTTGTTTCTTTGCCTAACATGGGTATTGACTAACAAGCAATACAATCTTGTTCATGTTTGCATTACTAATTGATAATGAGCCCATTTGCAAATCATTAAACTCAAAATAACAAAAAGTTTGTGTACCGTATATCTGGCATATAACTAAGTTTACTTGAGACAATCTATGCCATCATATGGTTAAAAAGTTAAGATTACACACTTTATTATCCAAGATACAAAAATGGTTAAAAATATTTGTATTACAATTCCAATAATTGCACTTAAAAATACAAGTGGCAAACAAGAATAGTCATAATAAAGTTGAGTAGTTTGAGATCACAAAATATCATGTCTGATGGCTCATGGTTTTAAAAAAAATCTTTTCAAAACAAAATATTGAAAATATTTGACAAAACCTTAAAACTCATCATAGCAGTACTGCTCACTGATCTTTGTATGTGTACTGTAACTGTTTGTGTTGGAGGGTGTGTAGCCCGTCATACAGCTAAGCCAGAGGTTTTTGCAAGACTTTGGGCTCAGGAGATATAGTTGCAGATCAAACAGACCTGACAGAGAGATGTGAACGGCTGCAAACAGGCAAACCCCATTGATGGCTACAACAACTTAAAAGAAAGCTTCAACTTGGAAAGATAACATAAGTGTCGGGGAGTCAAGTTTCTGTTTCGACCTTGGACGTACCTTCTGTCCTCCCAGCTATTGCTTCAACATGTGCTTGGTTTTCCCTTCCTTCTTTCGGGTTTTACTGTATTGGATTCCACAAGCGACTTTGTGAGTCGCATTTTCAGGCCCAGTAGGGGCCTCCCCGGGTCATTGGCCCGCAGGCTATTTTGAGCTCTGAGGGCCCAAAGGGTCCCCTGGTGTTGATTCCATCCCGAGGATCTGAATTATTAAACAATGGGTCACTATTACGACAGTCCACACCTGATCTTCTTGGTTTTTATCCCTAGCTAATTGAGGCTGCGTCCACAGCCTCTGGATGCCACTCTGAGCCTCGTTGGGAACCACTAAGACAGAAATAGAGAAACTAGAGGGAACACAAGATGGATGCTAATGTCAATACAACACTCAGCACACCTCTTTTACTACAGTTACACAAATAAATCTGCTGAGAGAGACAAAAAGGATAGAGAGATTTGGGGAACAATTAAGAGCATCAATAAAAAAAGGTCATTGACTTAAAACATGTAGAAGCACCATAGAGCCCTGTACTGTGAGCAATTTGGTCTGACCTGACCCCTAGAGAAATACTCTGCTCTGTCAAGGGGCACACAAAGTAAACAACATGACAACGTTTCTGTATCTTCTGACTTCATTTTATAAGCACTACAAAGAACCACTTCTGACTTAATGGGGTATTTCTTCTCTACTAAATCTGCTTCTGAGTTTGACATATGTAAGGAATGCTGTTCCAGGTAAGGCCCAACCAGTGAACAGTGGAGGCCTGCACATACCCCTTTGCCATTGTACTTTATATCACTGAATAAGGCTGTCTGAGATGGGGAGAGATTGACAGGAGAAGATGATAGTTCATTGTAGAGTGTCATACTTTTGAATGTAATGTGTTGCAGTGAGTTAAAGTTGGAATGATTGCGCATTTCACTATTTCACAAATTTCACAGGATTATTGGTATATTTACACTGTATGTGTGCTTTATAGTACCACTGTTGTAATGCCTGCTATACACTGGGACGTTTGGTTGTAATACAAAATAATGCAAGCTGCAATGCAAAGTTTACTGGAACTACAAACATTTGAGAAATAAATCCAACAAATGTATATTGTTTTTAGTGTCTTGTTTTCTAAGTGATTGTACATGACAAAATGTGTGTGTGTGTGTGTGTGTGTGTGTGTGTGTGTGTGTGTGTGTGTGTGTGTGTGTGTGTGTTTGTGTGTGTATGTGTGTGTGTGTGTGTGTGTGTGTGTGTTTGTGTGCCAGATAGTAGATGAAAAGGGACCTCAGGATGTCCAGAAGCATGATGTGTGTGTGTTTGTGTGTGTGTGTGTGCGTGGGTACCAGGCAATAGATGAAGAGAAACTTGAGGATGTCCAGCAGCATGCGTCCCAGGGAGATCTGCAGGGGTCCCAGGTGAGAGTTGGCGGTGAACAGGGAGATGAGACGCAGCGAGCTGAAGATGTTAGCGATGGCAAACACCGCCTCGGCAACCAGGGTGGGATGCCACATTTCCCATTGGTTACGGGGCTTACAGCCGTTGTACTGGAACACAGTCGAGTCGTCAACACAAACATTAAGATTGGTAAAACTATTACAGAAACATTTAAACGTTGATTGTTTCTTTTTATCAACAAACAAAATGCAAAGTGGAGAGAAGGATTCCAGGTAGAGAGTTTTGTTACCTCCTACCTTCAGAGGGAAGGTAGCCAGGTAGAGAGTGTGCTGGTTTACCTTGATGTAGGCTACTATCTTCAGATAGATGGTTGCCAGGTAGATTTCGTGTTTACCTTGGTGTAGGCTACTTTCTTCAGAGAGATGGTTGCCAGGTAGAGAGTGTGTGTTTACCTTGATGTAGGCTACTATCTTCAGAGAAATGGTTGCCAGGTAGAGAGTGTGTGTTTACCTTGGTGTAGGCTACTATCTTCAGAGAGATGGTTGCCAGGTATAGGGAGTTCATGACAAAGTCCATGAGGTTCCACCAATCGTGGATGTAGTCTTGGAAACCGCCATCCCACATCTGTTTGATCTCTGTCCAGATGAACCCTAAACAAAAACACACAGAGTCAACAACAACAAAGTCTGAAGAGCCGATACACTGATAAAGCACAATATTTTAAACGATACAACCAGCCAGCCAGTCAGTAAGTAAGGCAACCAGTTAGGGTAAGGGCTAGTCTGGATTAGGGTTAGAGTTAGTCTGGGTTAGGGATAGTCTGGGTTAGAGTTAGCCTGGGCTAGGGTTAGTCTCACCCAGCACCCAGGGCAGGATCATCCACTCCACGGTGGTGGGCCCTGGGTTAGAGTAAACCTGTGTTGGGTTTAATCTGGGTTAGGGTTAGTCTGGGTAAGGTTTAGTCTGGGTCAGGTTAGGTCTGGGTCAGGTTCAGCCTGAGTTAGGGTTAGTCTGGGTAAGGTTTAGTCTGGGTTAGATTTAGTCTTGGTAAGGTTTAGCCTGGGTCAGGTTTAGACCTGGGTTAGTGTTAGTCTCACCCAGCACCCAGGGTAGGATCATCCACTCCACTGTGGTGGGCGCTGGGTTAGAGTAAATCTGTGTTGGGTTTAATCTGGGTTAGGGTTAGTCTGGGTTAGGGTTAGCCTGGGTCAGGTTTAGCCTGGGTTAGGTATAGTCTGAGTCAGGTTTAGCCTGGGTTAGGGTTAGTCTGGGTCAGGTTTAGCCTGGGTTAGGGTTAGTCCGGGTTAGGTTTAGTCTGGGTCAGGTTAAGTCTGGGTCAGGTTTAGACCTGGGTTAGGGTTAGTCTCACCCAGCACCCAGGGCAGGATCATCCACTCCACGGTGGTGGGCGCTGGGCCCTGCCGGTCAGGCTCCGTGGTGACGATGTGCTGCGAGGCCAGCAGCAAGAGGAAGAGGAAGGTGAGGTAGGAGGCGGTGTGGCAGATGAACTTGATGAAGGGCTTGCGTATGAAGTGTCCGTAGCGGCTGGTGGGCACCAGCAGGTAGCAGATAGAGAAGACGGGGAAGAGGATGCCGATGAAGACACACGTCAGGAATTTCCCGCACCAGTGGCGACGGCGCCAGCCCGGGAACTCGTCGTACCAGCGAGAAGCCAACAGCTGCTGGCAGTTTGGCTGGGCCACAAACTAGAGGAGGGAGGGATGGAGATGGAGGAGGAGAGGGAGGGGGAGAGATAGAGGAGGGGCGAGAGAGTGGAGAGAGTAGGAGGAAGGGTGAGTGAGAATATCAGCCATGGAATTGAAGTGACACTGCCATGGGTGTGAGATGTGGGAGTGACAGTAAGGTCCAGCAGACAGACAGACGGACAGGCTGGTACACAGGCGGACTGACAGACAAACAGACAGACAGGCTGGCACTCAGACAGACAGACAGACAGACAGACAGACAGACAGACAGACAGACAGACAGACAGACAGACTGGCACTCAGACAGACAGACAGACAGACAGACAGACAGACAGACAGACGGGCTGGTACACAGGCGGACAGACAGACTGACAGACAGACAGACAGACAGGCTGGCACTCAGACAGACAGACAGACAGACAGACAGACAGACAGACAGACAGACAGACAGACAGACAGACAGACAGACAGACAGACAGACAGGCAGGCAGGCAGAGGGCAGCAGGGACCAGGAGGGGTTTCATTGCCCTTGGACAGGTGGCATCGCTGCTGCCACCTGGCACACTCTCCTCCTGTGTTTCTCACTCTGCCACACACACACACACACACACACACACAGGCTCTGTTTTCACCGATCCCCTTTACTGCGTTGTTCACTGAGAAACTGGCCCCTTAGTGCCACCTATGGAAGATCCATACTGGGGTAGGTGGCCTAACCTCCTCTCCCCCAGAGGCGTGTGCAGGGAGCCAGGCAGGGCAGAGGGAGGCTATCCCTGTACCATGTTGGAAGGTTACCCCGTGGAGTATGGGGCCTGGTCTAGCTGAGGACTGGGCCAGGCCGGGCAGGCAGGAGGGGCCCCTACTGAATGCTGCCACGCGGGCCGACCCCAACCCAGCAGGAGGAGACGGAGGCACCCTCTGCGTGAGTTCACACACGAGCCGGGTGTCTGAAGAGAAGGACCACAAAGAGAGCCTGGTCCGCCCCCACACTCTGACCGAGACTCGGGGAAGCTTCACATAGTAAACACACACACACACACACACACACACACACACACACACACACACACACACACACACACACACACACACACACACACACACACACA
>JAVQJS010148230.1:0-10612 GCA_036024795.1 Galaxias rostratus | reverse complement strand
TCCTGTCGCTATCTTTTTTTGTCTCTTTTCGTTTGTCTCTTTCTTTCGCCAATCAGTCCTGTTCTGTTGTCCTCAAATCTGTCCTCTATTCCTCCTCTCGTCTTGTCACTCCAATGCGTGTCACTCTGGCTCAGAGTCTGTCTGCTTCACTTGGTCCCGCTCCCTAAGGATTTCAAGGTAATTTGTTGTGGAAATCGCCGGAAACACTTGCCGACACGCAGACAAACTCTTCCTACGCCTTACAGGGTGTGATCAAAATCACAAAGCGGAGCGCTGACATGATCTAATATTATAGGCTGTAATAGTGTTGTCTTTGTGGGCTTTGATGGATAGACTGTGAAGCCACACTGTCAGAGTAACTAGCACCTGTTGTGTTGGGAGCGTTGCTCGGGTCTTTTCCAGCGTGCGTGCCCGTCCATCTCCCTCCGAGCTGACTGTCTGCCTCCTTTATGTAAACCTCTCCCACTCTCCTCGGGTCCTGACGTAGCCGGGTGCTCGTGTGCTTTGGTCCGGCCCGGATGGATGTTTTCATTTCCCTGTTCCCAGAGGCCCGTTGGCCGGCCGCCAGGCGCACTTGGCCTCGCCCTCCGCGTCGTCCCCGTCAGAAAGCAGACCCACACCTCAGACACTGTTCCGTCACAGACCTTCTCCGCGGAACGCGGAGCTGCCCGGCGCAGACAGCCATCTGTCCGTGACATAACCCTTCCCCTCGTACGGTCGCTCCCATCGTGTCTGGCCGTCGTATCCAGCACGGCTGTCTCCTACGCCACTCCAAAACCCAATGAAATAAAAACATAATGGCCGCCGCCATTTTAAAGATGGTGAGAAGACAACAGGGACTATGAAAGAGGAGAGAATAACAAACAACGTCGAGGCCAGAGACCGGCGGAAAAAGGGAGAGGGAGCGCGAGAGAGAGTACGGAAGGGAAACGAGGAGTGTGCTGGGAAAGTGGGCCACAGAAGCCGCCATGTGCGCGGGCCCAGCCGTGAAAGCGGCCTGATCCAATAGATGCTGTTGATCTGGCACGACTACACAGTGGAAGCTATCGGAAATCTGGGGGAGATTTGGAACAGGGCTGTGGATTTTCAGAGTGAGAGAGAGAAAAAAATGAATTGAAATGAGGAAATAGTGCAGTCTGGCAATGCGGATATACTCTGAGATATGGTTGTAACGGGGTTATCGGTGGGGGGGGTTCTTTGCAGACATCCAGGGAGTTTTTGTGGTCATCGAGTCTGGATCCACCTCATTCGTTTAGTCTTTCTCGTTTATTTTCTTTGTGTTTGAGATTAAATTCCCTGCACGCCCACACACATAACTCTGCCTGCTCTACCTCGAGCATGCCTTGATTCCTGATATTTGATCTACAGTGCAGTGTCATATTTGAGTCATATTGAACTTAGGGCTATCCAGATCATACAGCCCCTGGATCGAGCTACGGACATGGAATCACTGGCTTCCTCTCCCGCTCGGCTGTCACACTTACCGAAGCATAGTTTATGAACTGCGCCGCACAATTTTTTCAATAATAATCCAAAATGAAACTAGTAGTTTACATGTGCTCTATAATTATTGTGCCATGAGGATGATTACGGTTTGTTACATACCAGTTGTATTATATTCTGTTGATTCCTGTTAGCCGCTGATCAGTCAGCATTGGAGTCAAAATACAAAAAATGTAATCAGTGGAGGTCAGTCTGTATTTACAGTAGAATTAATTATGATGTACTACTCTGGTCGATGATAGATATTGTCCAAAACCCTGGATTAGAAATGAATTTGGGGATTTAAAATATCAGTTAATGCTCTAGCATGGTTTAATTTGTCTCCACGCCCCATTCATGTTTAGTAACAGGAAATAGATATAAGTTCACTGCACATTAAGTGAATGCTAGTCAATCAGTAATTCCCATGCAGAGACAGTGTGGGCGAAAGGATTAGATTGGTATAAATATTAAAGTGCTTCATCTTTTTCTGGGTTTATTTAAACTGGATGTTTTTAATATATGGCATAATATGGTGATTGTTTTTAATCCCTCAAAAATATTACTGCCAATTCATGTTTATGAAACTTTGTATGATCCAATGCCAACGACCGCATACCACTTCCTCTGTTCGAAAAACGTGGTTTGAAAATCAAACTGGAGAGACGAGGTAGATGTTTTCATGTATCTCAGGTTTAATAGTTTGTGATCTTGATTTTAGTGTAGTGCTTATCAAACAATATGGCCATGGGTTAGGAAAATCATATCAACAGCAACAACTCATGGAACCATCACTTGGTATGCATGATCTAACCATCTTTACAAAAAAAAGCCAAACGGTTTGCCTATTTTTTGTGACACATCAAATGCAAAGAGTACAAAATGATGCAAAGTCAAATAATATTCAACCTTACTTTAAAGGAAGATAATAAAGACAAAACAATGTGGGACCCACACGAATTGCAAATAATATCCATCTAGACAGTTAAAGTAGAAATGTTTCTTGTACTATACTCAACATAAAGACTTGATGTATTATTTACAATAGATACTGTAAAAGTTTAGATTAGGTGAGATAAAAAGGCACAATTTTCCCTTCTTTAAATACAATGTAAACATCTCATCAAAAAGCATGCATAAACATTTCACTTTACAAAAAAAGATCTCTTTTTTTAGACAAAGTACTTAAATATTGTTTTCCAGCAAAATATAATTCTTTCAAAAATACTTTCCAATTCGTCCTATGATCCACTTAAACATTAAGTCTCTTTTTAGCTTAATAAAAAAAAGCAGGGCCAAAGAAGATGATGGGAAAGATGGGGGCTCTCTTCAGGGTCCTTCACAACCTGAACACAACCAAAGACCGAAAAAGACAAGGATTGCAACAAAAAAAATGAAAAAAAGAAATAGTGATGTTATGGGTGCCTTTCTTTCGATGCTACTGGGTCTATGATCCTGCCATATTCACCACCATAGGTGTTGACCGCCGCCATGCACATATTATCATAGGGGGGGAGACGGCTGACGTGGAACATCGGCCAAATTAAAGGAAGATTCTGCAAAAAAAACCTCTCAGGGCTGGGGCCTCACCATATCAGGTAGTGTACGTCCCCAGTTCTACGAGTAGTCATCTTGCAAAACCTCCCTTTAAAATGGGTGACCATGCAGAAGTCTCCCCCCACATAATCACAGTTGTTTAGCCAGACGCCTCTCGCTAGCTGCTCTAATACCTCCTCTTTTCACATTGTATTTACTCTGGCAATAGGATAATCCTATAACATAAACACAGAATGCCCACGCCGAAAAGGCCGATCCACTTAGCTTGTGCCTGTCAGATAAATCATACACGCACGCACGCACACATACACACATTTAAACAAATCAAATAACCCCTTCTTTTCAACTCCAATAGCTACATTGCTATCACTTTTCAGTAGCTACATTCCTATTACTTTTCAGTAGCATTATCATCAAGGGTGTGCAACGCACGCCTCCCAGGTAGCCAGGCAGGGGGAGGTGGGCATGGGGAGGGTACAACAAACATAGATAGCATGGTCTGGATGACTAGGCCAGGCATACCCTACCTGGCTCTAGACAAACGAGACGGATGAGAAACACAGATGCGGGACAAGTGACCAGATCAGCAGTCTCATCATCATCATCATCATCATCATCACCACAAACACCTTCTCCTGTACAACAGTTGGGTAAAATGTGACTGTACTAGTTGTATGTCTGTACAAGTTTTAGCCAGAGTACTATAATGGCTGTTTTCTAACAGAGCTGAATGGCAGAGCGATGCCATTTCCTGGACCGGGCTCCGTTCCCCATGTCTACGCTATAGCACTATACGTCTGTCTATTTTTAAAATGTTATTGTTGTACTAAGTGGTGTGCTGTACATTTGTTACTGTTACAATGTGTCATTTGCCTTGTACAAAAGAAGCACCTCGATGTAAAATGGCTGGCTTTTCAAAAACTAAACCTTTTTCAAACACACTTGTATATAAAAGAACGTTTTTTTTTGTATTCTCGGTGGGAACAGTAGATGTGTAAGTTGAGTTCACAAACGGCTGGTTTTGCTTCATTTTGTGTAGAAACAGAGAAAAGAACGGGTGCTCTGGAATGAACACAAACAGTGGCAATCACGCACCTCAGCCAAGTCCATTACGGCCGCTAACACTGCCCGTCCTGTTTATCAATGCACGGCCTCTTCCGTTCAACGCCACTTATCTGGGATAGAAATGATCGCTTGACAAAGTTGCGCTATTATATTCTACAGCACAAAGCCGGCAACCCCGGCGCCTAAGTGACGTGGCAGAGCTCCAACGTTCTTTGCACAATTTGATAGAAACACTATGTTTCAAAACAGCGTCAGCGCTGATGTTTTGCATATTACAGTAGTTTTGATTGTTACACACAGTCCTAAAAAAACTGAGTATATGGGTCTTTGCCTATGTTTGGGTGTTTTTTTTAATGCACACCGATTGAGAATCAATAGAGGATTTAGTTTAGCTTGTATTGAACTATCCCGGTTACTGTGAAGCTTATAGCCCTTGGAATATAATCAAAAAGACCTTTGCACTTACAGATACTGTACTCTAAAACTACTGTTAAGAATATTATTCCTCCAGTTGAATCCTTTTGCAATGTTAAGTCTAATGCCAGCACACTGCAAAGCAACATTAAAGCATAGTAATTTTTCTTGGTTTTACATATTCTCAGAATAGTGCTATAGCTTGTGAAATAATGCTAAAGCCTTAGCTATCATTTGCTATCAAGTTTTCAGTATCGTAGGAGGGTTTGCTTGTTAATGAGTTTGAGTGAGTGAGTGCATGTGTGAGTTTGCAAGAATGCACGTGTGGACGTTACGTTTTATTTTCAGTGTGTGTTTACGCGCACCACTACGTAGCGCAAAAAAAATGTATGGCTTCATATCCATAAAAAAAACATTGTCATCATCGTCTTTGGGACGGTGGGGGCGGTTGGGTAAAGGGGAATGGGGGGGGCCTGCTTGGTCACAAGAAATGTCCTCCTCAGTGCGGTGTCCTTGGCTCCGATGGATCCTGCTGCTCACGGCTCCGGCCAGCAAGCAACGGCAACAGGGTCCGTGGCCTCGTCCCCTCCTCCTGCCCACTTCGTGTTGCTGCGCACCGCGTCCCTTCCTGTCCAAGAGAAAGCCTGTTGGATGGCTGACTGGACTGGGCCACATGGCATGGGGCCGCTGGTAAGGCTCGGGTCCCTTCTCCCTCCTTCCCTCTCTCTGTCCCCTCCCCTCGGTCACGGTCTCTCCCCTGGGTGCGGACGGAGGAGTCACTTCTTGTGGAAGTAGAGCGTGTGGGTGAGGCCCGACTCCACCTTTGGTATCTGGTCGCTGATGATCTCCACCAGCATGTCGGGGAACTCCACCTTGAGGGCCTGGGACTCGCGGAAGGTGTAGAAGCAGAAATCCAGCAGGTTCCCCACCAGCTGCAGGAGACACAGAGGGAGAAACACTTAAGTCAGGCCATTCCACATTGACACTTCCCAGGGAATTGTGTAACTCTGGGCTCTGTGTCCAGCCATGTCAGTCCATTCCTAAGCCCTGTGGGGCCCTGAGTCATGGCAGATGGTCTTAAGACCAGTTGAATATCACAGTTGATAGTTGATAGATGTTTGGACTTCATAGGTTTAGGACTACGTTTTACGATGGCTATAACCTACACACAAAGGGGATGGAAACATCTTTAATGTTTCCTGGAAGGGGAATGCCTACAACATCTGATGCATGAAGCGGAGGTTGGGTCACGTGTGCAAACAGGTCCACTCTTGCCCACTTGGGGGCGCCACTGGTTTTTGAGTGAATCCCACCTGCATTTAATAAGGGGGGGGGGGGGGGCAGCCGCTGTGTCATCAGCCCTAACCTCATTCACTCAATCACCAGTGTCCGTAGAAGCCCATTCATCTCACTGACCTCTCCCATTTTCCCAGGGACAGACTTCCCTGCGATTTCCATTTAATGTCCGACCCCAGCATGAGGCTGCAAAGATTTTGTCCATTTGATAACATTACCCGAAGTGACCCAAAGGATTGACCCGGTCCCCCAGCGAGTGAGCAGATCTGTTCCCTTTTTTTCCATTTATTAATGCTGCCTGGTATCTGGCCATTTCAAAGTAATCTCCCCTACAGGGACCGACTCATTGAAATACAGCGATTTTACACCAGGGGCCACAGCCCCATTGACCCCCTAAGTAAACGCATTAGCCCAAACCACTGTATCGCACGCCAATACTTTTGCAGCAATATGAGAGCGATGAATTTGGAAAGTGCCCTCACTGGGTGCATGAGCATCAAGTATAAAAAGCCTGCCGACCGATGTGAGCGGGCAGCCCGGGGCCCGAGGCTTGTTGACATGGGATGCGTGGGCAGAGGTGGAGGGCAGGGTGCGGCGCTGTACTCACATCGTGCATGGCGTCCAGTAGCTTGGTGAGCTGGAAGAAGCGCTGCCAGGTCTGGCCAGAGTTGTTGGTGGCTTTGCCCACCGAGCGCCGCAGCTCCTTGATGTAGTTCACCCTCATCTCCTCGAACGCCGCCTGGTTCTTCAGACCCTCCTTCGGAACTGGAAAGGAATGAGAGGAAAGGGATGAGGGGACTCTAGAAGACGCATCGGGCAGTTTGTTTTGACCGAGGGATGGCATCAGGACAAGTGGTGGGAAGCTTTTGTCACTGGCTCAAGTAGTGACAGCACATTACTACACGCCTTCCGTGTTCTCCTGCCGGAACCTACTCGATATGACCGTGGCATTTGTTGTCGACGCGGGGTGTCATAGGCGGCCATTTCAGACCGTGATTCCTTTTTAACGACAGCTAACCTCGTACTTAATCACTGCACTCATCCGCCCATCAGTACATGGCTGAAGTCCAGGACCTCGGGGGTGTCCTCTCTCCAATACGGAGATTCAATTAATGTACTCTCCAACGAAAATATCCTACACTATGAGGGGCAGTCACGCAGCACCATGAGAAATGGGGCGACCACCTACGGATTAGGAAATGTGTCCTCTCCGCCTCTCTCCTCCTCCTCTTCTCCCTCTGACTCTCTCTCTCTCCGTCTTTCTGTCTCTCTCTCCCATCCTCTGTAGAGGACAAAGCTGTTATGGGCGTCTGCCAAAGCTGTCAGATGACATTTTGCTTCTGGCTAACTGATTAAGAAGCACCTTGCCTCTCAAAAGAATGTCCCTCAGGCCTAGCAAAGGTAAAGTTTTGAACTGCCCCCCTTGGGCAATAACTCAGTAGTTGTCCTAAACACAGCTGACAATAATGAAAAGATGCAAATATCACTTCACTTAACTAAATGATTGAATAGTGTTCATTTGTTTACAGCACAAGTCTTGATGTTGGTTTTTTTCTCAGAAGGAGTTTGTCATGTTTAGGTAGTGCAGGTATATTGCCAAGTACCCTTTAAATGAGAAGTTGAGAAGTTAAGAAGTTGAGTGTATGAGCAGCCGAGCTCCAAAAATCTTTGTTTAATAAAATTAACAAAAAATTTAATTTGTGGCTAGCCTTGGCTGATGATTAATCTGCTTTATGCATTCAAGATCCACCACCACAGTTTCAAATAAAACACATTTAAAACGAGCTGAATTATCAAAGATAGTCCCTGTGAATGACAATGTCTTCCAGAGTAAGATTCCTCAGCCGTCACAGTGTGGCCAGCTGTATTGAACGCTGAATGCCAAGCTAATTGTGGTTTTTACGACAGAATTGAAAAATCTCCTTAGAACCAGTTTTTCATTGTCATTCTTATTACGGTGCACTGCGCACATACTAATAGACCCGCCACCAAAATGTTCACCCCATAATTCTTGAAGTCATTGCCAGGGCTTGCTGTGCTAAGGAGCACTAAAGTATGTGACCTAAAGAGTTTAACTACCTTTTAAGCAATTATGGTTGGGTCCAACCTAATAGTTTGTGAACTGAATAACTACACATCCACGGTTCAGGTTTGTCAAGAACGCACGATGACCGTTAACACCCAAAGTTTGCCGTGCGTACGTCTTTCTCTTCTATACTACTGTTCCTTCTGCTCTACGCTTAAATGATCCAACAGCAGGGAAACAGCGGCCATGCGCCTAGAAAACCCGAGCAAACGCTGCATGTTAGCCTTGAAGGCCGTCTTCACAAGAACGTGCTAAAACCCAGCGCCAGGTTACAAACATGCTGTTCTGGTCCCACTGACCCACGTAGCATTTAGGATTGCAGCAGTCCCCCAAAGTAGAGCAATTATTGCACGGTAATTGGTGTCAAAAGGATGGATTCTAGCCGCAGGCAGAGCAGAGACTTGTTCCCCGAGCCATATCTCTTAGGCTGCAGAGGAAGCATTTCTTTTGGGCAGGGAAGGACAAACTCCCTGAAATGTCCATTTGACAGAACACGTATTCATGTATATTTATATCTCTTTTGGGCAATCTATATGGGCCTTCAGAAACTATGTCATTGTTTGGCACACACGGCGTTCCCAGACTAACTGTTTCCTGCACAGGGTTAGCAGCCTACCCCTTCATGGACACTGCATCTTGGCCCACGGTCAATGTGTGATATAAGTTGTCTTAGGAGAGGAAATGAAATTGAGCAGCTTTTACGTTCATGCTAAGGCCTGGAAGCATGTCTACGTGGAGATGAAGCCAGATTCCCACAGATTGAGGACCCAGTCTGACAGGAAATGGTTCGACTGGAACGCGCCCAGAATCTAAACAACTCTCTCTCCGGTGCTCTTTTGAGGATAGCGCGCCAACAAACACGCATTTGTCAAGGTACCTTTATATAATTATTTGGGATGCCTTCTCAAACACAAGACGTATTTAACTAGTTGGATATAGAGGTTCACTGTGAAATGTCTGCGCCTCGGCCATGGCAAGCAAAAAAAAATGCATAGGAAAGGCATGCAGGAAGTGTTTACAGGCGATCCGTCAAGGATCCCATTAATAGCGGTGTGGCAGCGGTGAAAGGGCAACGCTGCTTTGGGAAGGTCACCGGTCCTCCTCTCTCCCATCCCAAACAGGGTCACATGAGACAGAGCAGCCCCAGTGAAACCTTACCCCAGGTCAGCCAGAAGGAGCAGCTCAGGACATACCTACACACACACACCCTAACACACACTCTCTAACACACACAATAAATGTCTTTCTGAATTTGTACGCATGTGTGTGCGCATGCACCCTCACCAGAGTACATA
Organism: Galaxias rostratus; assembly: GCA_036024795.1. NCBI lineage: Eukaryota > Metazoa > Chordata > Actinopteri > Galaxiiformes > Galaxiidae > Galaxias > Galaxias rostratus. Next base: position 1,417 of record JAVQJS010148230.1, on the reverse strand, counting down.
CCGCCCTAAGGCCGAACGAATTCCCAACCTTGCCTGCCTATCCAACGTGTTCTGACAACTTCATAGTAAACTAACATACACACACACACACACTCCTCCTTTCTGTCAAAACCCCAGACAATCAAAGAAAGCTGATTGAATAGTCCTCCAGCCTCCTCAAAAGGCATTGACAAAACCGCAAACTTTTCTGCAGGCGCGATAGAGCAATCGCTCAGCATAAGTTCCTAAAACGTAAAATATGAATACCAACAGTGCGCACGATTCACAGAGCCAGTCGCCCATACCTCCCGACGAAACGCCCCTGTATTCTGGATCCTGCCTTGGTAAATTGGTGCAATTGCTCTGATGTCTGCGACAGCCACGGTACCCTTGCTCTACCCATCATGCATCTCTTCCCGTCCTCCTTGCCCTTCAAAAAATTGCGTACCGCGTTTGAAGGGAGCGGAGGAAAAACAGCGGGCCTTGGAATGCTGCCCAGTGCTTTACTGGCCTTTATTAAGTACAACAGGTCTCTCTGGTAAACCTCCAGAGAATCACTGAGGAGACGGGAGAGGGTGACGGGAGGGGGTGGAGAGGGGGGGGGGGGGGTGTTGGGGGGCGGCGATATAGGGGCTGAGGAGAGGAGAGCAGGAGGCAGTAAAAATAGACAAAGCAGCTCTCTCCAATGTCTCTCTGCATCCATTCGTTTTCCTACCACTTTCCAATTGTGCTTCGCACCTGTTTGTACCCCTGCCTCCACCTCTCTCTCTCCACCGCTCTTCCCCCTTTCCCTGGCTCGCTCTCCTCTCTCTGTTTCTCTTTCGCCTTTCGTTCGGCTTCTTTTCCGCCCATCCTCTCCGCCATCCCACACCAAAACACAGCGCTCCTGTTCTCCGATGAACTCGGTGACACAGAAGAAGTTTCAGCGCGGGCCAAGCCTGATTGTTTTGCCTGCTCTGATCACAGTCTCCTATGAACAGGGATGGCTTGAAAAGCCCTCACCATCCCATTGACCCTGTAGAGAAGGACTACTAGTAGATCGTTGTACAACTTGTGCTAATACACATTTGTTAGCCACGTTTTGGGATAATTCTCTGGCTACCAAATAAATAACACAAAAGTTAATGCAAACGAAAATACTTTCCTTCCACAATCAGACTGAGTTGTTATCGCAAGACACTCTCTTTTGATTAAAATTAAAAAGCAAAACATGGCATTGGGGGATTATGATATTTGCCCCCATTTGGAGATTAGCTCCTCCCGCCTCTCCTTGTCCACCCTGTACAGTTCAACATTTCTTCACACATATCATTGCTGGTGGTCGTTGTTGACAGGTTTGCTCAAATAGGTCCCCTCCCCCCACCCACACACACACACACACACACACACACACACACATACACTCTTTGAAGCATCCATCAGCATTTTCACTTTACCT
>JAVQJS010148219.1:0-17961 GCA_036024795.1 Galaxias rostratus | reverse complement strand
ATATAGAGAGAGAGAGAGAGAGAGAGAGAGAGAGAGAGAGAGAGAGAGAGAGAGAGAGAGAGAGGGGTGTAAAGGACTATATTTCTCTCACATTTCTGGTTTAGGTTTTGGTGTAAAATACTTAAATATATTTTTAAGTTTATGTAAAAATGTAAATATGCTATCTTTTTTGTAATCTTTTGGGCAATATTTTTTTAACATATAAACCATATGTTCACAGTGTTCACAGTCTCACAGGTCCAATGGTAATGTTGCTACGCTAAAATCAATGTTTGGCAACATCGAGACAGGGACACATACTGGAATGTTATAATTTACTCGTAGGCCTTTCTAATAGAAATAAAACAAAATGTCAACATAACAGCATGAGAAAAAAAGTGCTCTGCGCAGCAATCGAACGCAGCAGTTATTGTCAACACTGAACGACTAAACCCAGCTGCAACCAGGAAAGTAAGCAGTACGGCACCATCTACGATTTGAAGTCTCCATTTTCTCTTCGACACCGATCCATACCTCACGTGTCTTGGGTTGTCTCCACTCACATGACCGCAGTGTTTGTTCCCGTGATCAGCACTTCCATCTGTGTCATCGAATAATATAACTTTTTACTCCAACCCTGATGGATATGCTCGAACAGAGTCTGGACATAAGGTAGCTGGTAGTGCAACAGAGCCGATACGTTGGCAAGCTTGCTAGCAAACTCACTAGTTCAGGCATTTGCCAGAACGCATGTAACCCTAGACTATATAGGCACATTTCTTGCTTGTAACTTTACAGCAAACGTTACACGAATGTAATATTGGGCAAAGTATCTTTGCAATTCTACGGAACATTATAGGACGGTTAGCTAGTCTGGCTAACATGATATCGGATGACAAGCAGTTCTAAGCTAGCTAGCTACCAGGTGATATATAATTATCTCCAACCTTGGCAATCAAGAAAGATAATTAACAAAGTTTTTGCTAGGGTATAAATTAACTTACATCTTTGGAGAACAATCTTCCGTTCTTGAAAGCTGTTCTGGTGCTTTTAAATTGGGTCAATAAGAACAATAGTTAAGATTGTACCTAATTATGTAGACTAATTGTAGTACACAATAGCTACTGTATATTCAACTTAACTACATTGTTTTTCAATGTTTATCACTTGCGTTCCAGCCAGGAAAAGCAAGAGGAAGAGCTCGTACAAATATCTGAAGGTAAGAATCCCGCGTTCCAACCAGTTTACTTTATTTCATTGTTGTTACTTTGTTTGCTTGCACGTTTAATTGTTTTGATAAATACACATACCGACAATGGTGTAGTTGCAGTGATTTAGTTAGTTAAGTAATTTGTGTATACAATGTTTGTCTCCTAAATATATCTATTCTGTTGCACCACTTCAGGTGAAGGGGCAGGAGGAGAGGAGCAGACTGCAGTTGGTATTGCCAGCATACAGCAGGCTTCAGCCTTCGGGGACCACAACATTCAATACCAATTCCGCACTGAGGTTGGACAGGTAATCTTTCTTTTAACAGAGTTCTCATTTACTAGATATTCATGTTTGTGAGAAACACCAGTTTATTATTATTATTTATGCGTATGGCATAAACACTACAATGTGTAATTTGTTATACTTTGTTGTGAGACAAGCCAATTATACAGCCCTGGTTTAGTCCATATTGCCCTTAATTGTAAAAGTTAATGCACATTGAATTAATATGCATATACACATTTTCTTTCTTATCAAGCAATTTGCTCAGGGCTTTTGACTGAATTAGTAAGGGTGTGGTGTGTGTGTGGTGGGGTGGGGTGGGGGGGGGGGGGGTTAGTGAGCTTTTCTTTCGAAGTTAACTCCACTGTTGAGTGATCATGTGATTCCAATCCCTATCCAGGATTGGCATGTGGTTGTTGTCACATGTCAGTCAGGAGGGGAGTCACATGACAAGGGGTACAAGTACCGATTATTTTGAACAAACAAGCAATTGCTTTTCTGGTGATATTTCTGAATTAAATTAGCCACATTCTGCAGCATAAGCATGATGTCAGGGAGGTTAAAATCAATGCACCATTCAACTAAGTGCATGCAAGTCACTTGACAGAAAGGCCTGACGACTCAGATGAAACACAGTGTGTTAAGCAACGTACAGGTGATAATTATCTGGAGCGTATTCAGGTAGCACTCGACCCTTGGAGCAAGAAAATAGGAAATGCCACTGACGGTTCTTCCTCTCTATGTGCCTGTCTATTGCCTGCTCCGTCTCCCAGGTGACGTACCGTGTTGTCCAGGTGGCTGACCAGCAGCTGGAGGGGAGGGAGGATAGGGAAGGCTCGGTGAGCGTGGTCTCTGCGTCTGCCTTTGCCGGGGCGCCTCAGGCTGTGACTCAGGTCAGCATTTTGGCGGGTGTCACAATTGTTTATTTTTGATGTTTAGGATTCATGCCAAACTGTGCGTTAATATTACTGTGGAGCGCTGTCTCCGTCTTGCTTTTAATGTGCGTCTGACGAGTCGTGTTCAGAGTCCTAGTCGTGTTCAGAGTCCGTTGCGCTCACTTGATGCCTCCATGTTCTCCTGTCAATGTCAGGCTGTGATCCAGAACCCTTTCAGTAATGGAGGGAGTCCCGGGGGAGACTCAGTGGGAGGAGAGACGCGCTTCGCCTATTTCCCAGCTACTGCGGTGAGCGACGGGACTGTATCATTGCAGACCGCGGCAGAACCTACTCTCACTCAGGCAGGGGGTGAGTTATCCCCCAGAAAACACTTATTGACTGGGCTTAGAGGATTTAGTTACTCAGTATAGACTATTAATGAAGCGCTTAGGACTGTTTTCCTTTGAACAACTTAAGTGTTGTGTTTCATTGCAATTTTTTTCTGATACCAGTCGGTAAATCATAATTTAAAAATGACCGGGGGAAAATTGAACCGTTTTCCTGCTTGTAACTTTTCAGCTAGGAATTTATCTGTAGAAGTCCCAGTGTGATTTGTCATGGAAACTAACTTGAATGTAACATTCATTAACTCAGTCTGCTCATGGGAGCTTTTAAATCTGTGTTGTTGTGGTTTTTAAGGTCAAAAGAAAGATTACGTTGGTTCTCTACTTTTTTCAAATATGTGATATTAATTTAAAACACGCCAAATATAATACATTTAAAAGTTTTTTCTTTTATTAATCAAACACACTATAGTTTCAATTAGAACAACCTTGTGACTGAAATAAAAAAATCATTGACCATTGTTTTGGGAATATCAAGAATGCGTTGTCAATTGTTAATGTTTACCGCATCATTGAATGTATTCAGCCCTGAAGCCGTTGAGTGGCAATACAAATTGATTTCGATAAATGAGAAGTACCACATTACTAGGGAAGTAACCAGGGAACCAATTGCCATTTCACTCCGGAAGCGTCATCAGGAAGATGGGGGAGAAATCTAGTTTTACTACTGGAAAAACATGTGCTTTAGAACATCACTTGTTCTTTTCCGACTACTCTTTCCACAGGTCAATTTTATGTGATGATGACCCCTCCCGATGTTCTTCAACCAGGCACTCCTCGAACCATAGCCCCGCGCACACAGCCGTATCCTACGTGAGTATGGATACCACCTTTGAGTATTGCCGTGACGCATGCCCCAATGACAAGGCAGTCTGAATCATCTAATCAAAACGAAGCTAGTCAATTCTAGATTATCAATAATTTTACGTACGGACTTTTTTTATAGGGATAAAGGATCGTTTTGGTTTCAGGCATCACTGTTGTAGCCTGGCAAAACCTCGACCCTACACATTGTAGTGCCTGTTTTTATTTATAGGATTAGCTCCGTCAACTAACAGCTGGTACCTCTCCAATTGGAAGATTGGATCAATTACACAACTCCAAGAACTTTTTTTTCCCTTTTTCTCAACGTTCTGGTTTGACCTGGATGCCTCTTCCTCATCATTTCCCTTCAGTCCCTTAGTGTTTTTTAGTTCATAATCATGATTATCATCATATCATGTGCTTTATTACTTTTGGTTTGTTGTTGCCCTTTCGCAGAGTTTGATCATGCTTTCTCTATCCTCCACAATGAGCACATGATCATTCCTTAAAATCTAATCAGCTTACTGCAAAGTCGATATATAGTCATTTTGCCTTGTGTGATGCATTTTAACCGCAGCTGTTTTGGCACTGTCATAGTTGTAGGCTACACAGTTGGGATTTGTAGTTTTACACATGCCTCTGTGGGTCCTTCACTCAGGCTTTCACGTTATCTCCTGCTCGTTGACCACCGCTTTCAGAAAGACAAACAGTAGACGGAAATGAAAGTACCTTTTTTGCCTGGCCTGTTAGAAACAGTAACAGTAATAATATTACATATTATTAATATTACAGTGACTCTAATAAGATATTTCAATACTTCTTTCAAGGTAAAAAAAAGTGAGACAAGACCAACTTAAACCACTGGACAGATAGTTAGACAGTTAGCTGTAAGATGTGTTAGACAGTGCCTCCTTAATATACTGTTGTGTTTTGCTGTTGTCACACTTCCCAAATCAGTAATGTGTCGCGAATACATGTTTAACTGTTGCTTGTTTTGAGAAATTGATCAATCATTTTATGATTAGCTTGGAGCTGGGTGTCTAATTCTAACTGGACACGATGTGACCATTTCTAATTATCAATGATCTTGTGTTTGTTTAGAGATTGACTCATCCAGACATGCATCTTATTTAGAAATGAAGAGCATAAGTACATTCATCAATTGTCAAGACTGTTCTGTGTTGGTAAATGAATGAACATTGCCCTACTTGCATCCCGTTCACAGAGAGGAAAACGAGATGCTGGAACATGATGGTTTAGACTGGTGAGGACAACTTTCACATCCACCCCCCCTAAGATAACAAAACAAATTTACAATCAATAAAATTAGATCTCCCTCCCGAGACGAAAGACGTAGAGACAATAGCCTACACTACCTGCCTCTGTTCTTCTCGTGTAAACCCTGGTGATTCATGCATAGATAGACAGACTTATCTGTGCTTGATGCTGACCCCGACATCGCTCTCAGCCGTTGATCCTAATAGACCATGATGTCTTTTTTGTGAAGCTTTAAAAAACTCTGCTCTTTTTTGGGGGATCGATCATCCCACTGCGTTTCCAAGTTTTTAGTCTGATCCCTTTTTGAGTTTTATCGAGTTGTCTCCGAGTGCCGTCTCCCACTCGCGGCCCGTAGAAAGGGAGTCATCGCCTGTGTAAATGAGATTGAAATAGTGACACCCTCTACATCGCATATCATCAGAAATGGCTGTGACATTACCCTATGGGTGGTTTGATGAGCTTGTCTGCGTCTCACGTAACAGAGACTTAATTAAAGAATACCTAGGGGAAGACGCGGGGAGGGGAGACAGTGTGTCATTAGCCGCAACAACCAGTCGCCGATCCGACGGCATCTGGTCTTTCTGCAGCGCAATTTTACACCATAATAATGCCTAAGACTCCCTGTGGGCTGAGCAGGGAAGGGCACGGACACCCAGGAAAGAAATCTGCCTGTCCAGACGGCCCTTAATATTCCAGTCTCCTCATCTCTGCGTCGGGCCCTGGAGTGGCGTTATTACTGCACATGCTGCCCCATCCGGCTTTTAAATCATTGTGGCTGCCAAAGGCGGTGCACCGCAGATTCCCCTCACCCCCACCCTGCCAAGTGCCTCTCCGGTGCAGGAGTAGGATGTGATTATAAACAGGTCAAGTCTAAAATGACAGGGGAGTTTTAGCATGCATAAGAAGATTGAGTCAGGGTCTGGACTGGTTTTTGTTGGTCTTTTTTTGTGATACTGAGAGTCTTGGGAATTGCCTCAAGCATGTCATGTAACTTGTGTGTGTGTGTGTGTGTGTGTGTGTGTGTGTGCAGGAAAATGGATGGACTGCGAACACCGAGAGATGAGAGAAGAAGGGCACAACACAATGAAGGTAAGCGAAGGTCACCAGAAAAAGAAAAAAATAATGCTAGTGTCACGTCTTGTTTTGATCGCCGTACCGACAGTCATTGGTTAACCACTAGAGGTCGCTGTTGGTATTTCAAATGGTTCCTCCAAGGAACCCTTCGATTGCATCTTAGATATTACTTGTGCTATCCCGGTGTTTCATGAAGCATTTCCTTTATGTGTGTTTTCGGCAGTGGAGAGGCGGCGGAGAGACAAGATCAACAACTGGATAGTTACGCTCTCCAAGATCATCCCAGATTGCAACATTGAAAGCACCAAGACGGGGGCGGTAAGACCTCGTCCCTGCTCTAATAACGGTGTGATGCAAGGACGGCAGCGCACGGTCTATGCCATTGCACACGTGTGAGGGTGTCTGCGTCCTTTGCCCTAGAGTAAAGGCGGCATTCTGTCCAAGGCGTGCGACTACATCCGCGAGCTGAGGCAGAGTAACCAGCAGCTCCAGGAAAGCCTCAAGGAGGTGGAGAGAGTGCAGCTGGACAACGAGCTGTGCAGACAGCAGGTAAGCGGCCCAGAGAGGTAATCACCGAGAGCCGCCTCACAAGCTCGGCTCCACAGCCGCGCCGACGACAGTCTGTTGATAGAATAGAGGGGGTTTGAACAGGGGAGTCTTCTTTCACGCCTCCCTGCAGCCTGCGCCGCATCAATTCCTGGTGTGCTTTTCCATCGCTCACAAACAAACCTCCTGAGACTTGGACCAATATAACGCTGCTTCACAGTCTGATAAGAGGATCAAAGGGTTTTTGCTCATGTAATGTGACAAGTGCTACGTTGCGATGAGACGCCACTTATTCGGAATTATGTACCGCGGGGTCGCGTGGCGACCAAGCGGCATGCTAATGTATTCAGAGTAACTTTTCTGGGGCAATAAAGTGCCTCATGCCCCGTTCCCAACAGAATCACAAGACCGCGACGCACCTGAAAAACACATTCGGTTTGCCATCCGCGGTGTGAATAAACTCCATCTAGTCCTTCAGAGCATGGAAAGGCAGGGAGTTTGTGTACGCCCATGGGAAATGGAGTAAAAGCAAATGCCTTGAGATGGGCTCCCTTCCCGCGTTATGGCGAGGCTGTCAAAGTCTTTGATAACAGTTCTGTACTGCAGTGCATATATAAAACATCCCAAGCCCAATCAGCCACGCATATATCCACCAGAATGCGGCGTTCAAAGGGAAAGTTTGTGCCCGGAGTTTTACCTAGGGGATAGGAGAAAGAAGGCTGTTGTGTTTACGATGCATTGTTGTGTGTCCCCCCACTTAGATTGAGAAGCTGAAGAGCGACAACGCTTTGCTCCGAGCACAGCTCCAGCAGCACGGCATCGAGACAGTCGGCGGAACGCCTCCGTAGTACAGGTGAAGACGACGGACCGACTGGACCGACACTACTGGTCCTGATGCTGTCGTGCGATGTTGAGTGACACCGTAGAGGACAGTCCTGCGGCCTATCGTGGAACATGAAGAATGGCGTTCTTTCACCTCACGTAACCTATCCTGCTTTTCAGGCTGCTTTCTGGACACCATGACAGCCATTTGATGCGTTGGCTATTCTCGACTGTTCCTATTTAGATTAGCTTAGGCTTCTGTTAGAGAAAAGATCGGCTGCCGGAAAGGATACTAGCTCTACTAGAAATGTATTAAAGCTGTTTATATTTATTAAGTGTTTCTCTTGGACCATAATGTTGATCATTTTAATACCACTTTATTGTGTTTTGTTTTCATTTTAATATTATTTTCACTATGATAGCCCTTGGATTAGATATAGCTATTAACTGTATTCATATTTTGTTGTGTTTGCATTTAGATTTTTTGCTTGGTTTCAAATGCTAGGACGAAGACCTATTACACAAAGTACACTGGAAATCAAAACAAGACTGCAACTACCATAGTTAAATTATGCCTGCCACAGTTATACCATACTGCAAAATAGTTAACAAGATATGTTAGGGAGGTGACACACAGATAGCTGTACCATGTAGCTCTAACAGACATAATGCAGTACTTTGAAATTGTATCATGGTTGATGGTGCTAACTTGGCAAGCGATGGGATCGCGTGTGAGTGGGATTTGTGTTATTGAAGTAATGAAGGAATGATGAGTTTCAATTACTCAAAAACATTACCCTGGCCTATCTAGATGTTTGGCTATTTGGGTATAGACAAAATGCAAGTCTCATCATGACTCTATGGATATTCAGTATTGTCGATCGAGTTGACTAGCCATCATATCTTTATTCCAGTTTATTGTACTTCAACTCTAGAATGACTAACAAGGAACAAGTGCAGTGAGTGCAGAGTTCTAACTTTTAGTTTAACAGAGTCTTGGCACTGCAGGTTGTTTTTGTCACCTTTTGTTCACGTCTGATTCGTTAGTGTCTCGGTACATGCAAGAACAACCTCCTAGCGTCCTTTTCGGGCGCTTGCTTTATTTGAGCAACACATCAGATGAGGCCCAATGCACACGGGGGAAGAGCAACCCGTGGTGACTTTTTTTTGCCTGTCTGTCGGATTTATATAGAAAAGGAGAACTGTGAAACCTGCCTGTCTTAAACTTCACAGGAAAGAGGTCCCTTGCTTACAGTAGATGCAGGGGTAGAAGGAGAAATGGCATCACTCGCACAGTTGTATCGAGAAGAGATACGTCTACGCTTGAGCGTAGGAAGGTTGACCATTTGACGAGAAAGCATATAGAATGCAAATTTTTGATGCATTTTTGTTTTTCTTCTACTGTGGTAATGGTTAAATATGGGGTAGTCGGGGGAACTTGGGGTTCAACTGTTGCGCTAGCTCTACTAGCTTAGACGAAGAAAAACACTCACACCCAAGCCACATTGTAGTTGGGTTACTACTTTTTCAAATGCAAATAATATGTGACCTTGTGTGTTGGGAGTGCAGCACTTTGCTCTTTCAGACCCAGTAGCTTAATGCATTATTGAATTAAACTGTAGATTGACAAGTCAAACTATATTCAACGTTGACTGATGTATGTTTTTGCGTTTGAAGTTCAAGCAGCTCTGCAGAAAATGATTGGTCAAATAAGAATATTATCTGAAGAAGGCAACAACCACAAGTTAGGTTTAGGAGTTTACCTCCGATTACTCCTTGTCCCAAAAGGGCCCTCTACTTTGCAAACGCCTATTTCTCTTTAGCAACCTCACTTTTCTCAGGTTAATACATATTTTGTAAGTAAAATTGTTAAATAAAAATTTTTAATGCGCATATGAAAACTGGATGGCTTGTATTATATGATTGCCAAAAATGTTTCAATAGTAATCTGTCTCATTCCTGATATAATTAACAAATGTACTGATCTGAGGGAACCATGTTGTTGGAAGAAATTAATTTGTTTCAGGACACATTTCCTATAGCATGCACCTCAGGTGAAGAAAAAAATAGCATCAGTGGTTTAAAAAAACATGTCAGTTTCGGACACAAGGCTTATATATGATGCCTTAATCGTGCACAGAGAAAGGGGTATGAGGAGAACTTTAGGGAAAGCAAGGTACACACTTGGATGAATTTGTGTTATTTGATTAGTTTCATTACACAGTTGTACCAAGGTTACAAATAATGTCAGTATTGGTTTTTATAGTATGGTTTATTTATACATGCAGAAGATATAGGTAATAAACCTGTGCTTTAACGACCATATCTAAGGGTCTGCATCAGGCTATGTAGTTTTTGAATGCTGATGAAGGGTGTGACCAAGATCGTTTATCAATATCATTTACATATACATATCTACAGAATATTTCCAAACTGATATAAAATCCTCATCCTACCAACAAGGATGCAGCTAGAAATTCTGTGTCCCATCAACATGTATGATTGACAAACATGTCCATACCAAAGTCCCATGTCCCTTTTCACCCCTGAACTACTCCCCTTCCTGCACCTCCACCCCTTGCACCAGGTCTCTCTGGGCCAGTCTGACAGACGACAGTCAAACAAACACAGCCAGGCCGCCAGGCGTCTGTCTGTCGCCAGCCTTGTTTGAAGTGGCTGACCTGTGCTCCTAATGTTTCCCACATTAGGACATACTCTCTATTCCCCCTTTTCTGCTTCTGTCAGCCTGGGGATGCCTCTGATTAAATGTATGTGTACATCAGGCTTTAAATGCAACTGCAGTAGTTCAAATAACAAAATAGATGCATTCTTAAAAGAGTCCCTTGTGATCGAGGTTCCCCTTTGTGCTGTAGCAATCCACATCCATCAATTCCTATTAGAGCAAAGCCAAAGCCTTGTTGTTGCTAATGTGGAGCTTATTGAAATTAATTGTTTCCAAATTTGTGCGGCATTAACCGTACATTTGTTTCTATGCCTTAGAAATAAGATTGTTAATGGGCATTATCTTTTAGAGTAAGATTGAAGACCAGTTGTTCAATTCAATTCAAATTCAATGCTGACCAAGGCAATATTGCCAAAGCAGTTAGAAACCGATCATTTTAAAACAATGCAGTGTGTTGTGGGCCTCTGTGTGTGTGTGTGTGTGTGTGTGTGTGTGTGTGTGTGCGTGCGTGCGTGTGTGTGTGCTCACGTGCGCGCGTGGGTGTTTGTGCATGTTCGTATGTTGATCACTCACTATCCTTCAGGTTGTGGCATGCATAAATGCACTTTGCAGCATGGTTTGCCACATTATTATCAGTCACATTATTATTAAGACTTCAATTGCCAAATGGTGGTCACTTAGCCTGTACTTAGTTAGGATCTGCCTCTGCTTAAGCTCTCTGATTTGAATCCAATGTTCCAAACATAAATCTTTGCATTTGCTTGGTAATTTGATTGACACCAAATTGTATTTCTAAAACTGTGTTAGGGTGAGAATGTAGTTGAACATATTCTTAATGCCAACCTGCCTGCAGTTCTCTTACAATGTGCAGACCTGTCAAGCTGAAGGTTAAGACATCATGCACTGTACATAGTCTTGTCTGCACAGGGTTTTTCTTTACTTGGAATGGACCTGCTCTTATTTAAATACAGGGATCACAAATACCATCTCTGCAGTGGCTATTGCACCTGCCTTCGCACTTTCTTTCGAAGGGATGTGTTTTGTCAGTAGCGTGTGTAAGTACATTGTGTTCAGTCTCATTTTTCCCTCGTTCCACACAGCCTGTAGTCTGGCTATACCATAGCAGCATGGCAGCATCTTTTTCTGCTTACTGCTACATGATAGTGAATGGTTGGCTCAAAATGCTATTCCAGTTAAAGGTAACAGGAAGGACTAAGGAATGTGGTACACGGCAGTATTGTCATTACCTGTTTGTTTAAATTATACTACTGGAGTACATGCATAGGCCATTTAAAGGTAGAGTGGTATAGTTGTAGGTGATTCTTCTATGTAAAGTGGAATCCCTTTGGTTATAACAGAATTCTTCTTCACAAATTCTTTTCGGTCACAAAATATTAATCTTAAGAGTAAACTCAATGTGCTTTACTGGTATGAATGTGCATACTGATGAAATGCACGGGTTTGGGAGATCTCTGAAAATTACATATCCTTGCTCAAATTCCACATTTCTCACAATGTGGAAACCATCTATCCATCTATCCAACCCGTTAATAATAATAATAATAATAAAATCAATAATGATACCACTAGTTATAATAATAATGATACACATGGCATAAACACATTGAGCTGTCGCAGTCACATTTTTGGACAGCCTGTTCCCTGACAGCAGGTAGTGACAGCCTGCCCATGAAATGTACTGCGGTGTTTTTGAGCACTGTACGTTGGGCAATAGGGGACCGTAGCGAATGTTTTGCAAATCTACATGTCCAGAGCAGTTCACGTAAAGTACTCCGGAGAAAGCAAAAGGGGAAAGAATGAGCCGGAATGGGGCCTAGAGAAGGGCCAGAGAGAGGGGCCTATGCCCTGGCACAGGAGCGGGAGGCGGAGTGACGCCTAACCCGGTGACGGTGTCCGACTCACTGGTGCCTGTCTCTGTTTGACTAGAAGATCCCCTTTGATAACGCTGGTGGCTGTAACACCCAAACACACAATGACACACACACACACACACTCACACACATGTTTGCACATGGTGAAAAACATACCACACACACTAATTATGAAACCTTTCCATGTGTTGTTTTAAAATTTACTCAAAAACATCAATATTTAGAAAAAGACATCAAACACGGTAACTATGCATTGAGTCAAACATACAGGACCATAATTTGTCCACAACAAGCTGTCACCATGTCTGAACAGACCGTGCTGGTTGGAATTCCTGACAACTGATAACTCAAACACACCAATTCCTTTCCCTTTCGTTGCATCTCAAATTAAGATAGAACTTTATATTCTACTTCACCAAAGGAAGTCAGAGGTCTATTTGTTAGCAATGATGCTGTGGTCTTCCAAAGTAAAGGCACTGTACTCTGAGGGTTATTAGTGAGCCAAACAGAGTGACACAAAATTCCAACAGCATGTAATTTGACACCTTAGTTTTTTTCCTTCAGTTTAAAAAAGAAAAAGAAAATTAGAAACTACATGCAGTACTGCAATTGATGCACATTAAACATATTTCATATTAAACAAAACACTGAAACATTTTGAAAATAATGAAAAAAGTTACGTAAAACATGACACAGATCGAGAAAAAAAAAAGGATGTAAATACCTCCACATGATTTTTTATCTTTTATTCTCATGGCATCAAAATCCTTTCGGTGTTTTCTGTGAGATTGTCTGGTGCAGCTGGACACCCATTTGCATCAAGTAACTTGTGGGGCTAGCAATCACATCAACAAACATGCTCACTGATTCAAAATATAACATTTTTCAAGCTCTGTTTTCATCCTAGCCAGCATAAGTTATTCCAATCATCATGAAATCAACAGTGCCTAACGGCGAACACGTTAAAAGAGGCAAGATGAGACAAAGAAACTACCAAACGGAACAAACTAAAGCAGCCAATGCAGCTGGATGGGAATATTTTCCTTTATGACTAAATGCTAATTGAACATACAGACCAAAGATGATCAGCAGGCAATTCTATCAAGACGTGTGAGCCCTATGTAGCCTTTAATAAACAATGCGTAATTTCCAAAGTACAGGAATCACCCAACATTTTTTTTTATTGAAGGGGTCAAACTAGCCTTTTTTTGCTCCACTTTCAGTGGGATTTAATTATGGGGCCACTCCAGGATTACAGCACGAACAAAATATTTACGTGAGTAAATGAGGGACCGGTTATTCTATTTGAGAGGTTCTGAATGCATACTTCAGATTTAAATGTAGTTATGGATCACAGAGTGCACTCCAGTGCTGTTATGTTGGATGAACAGTGTCAGAAAGGGTAGTGTGTCCTGAGCCGTGCGCTCACTCGCCCCATGGTCACAGACCTTAATGGGGGAATTTCCTCAATTCCAAGAATAGGAACCACATGTGGCTTCACACATGCTCAAACAACATTATGCCAGTCGGTGTTACGTAATGGCTAGAGTGCACCATTGTGTTTAATTGATCACTGCCACGCCGGCCATGTTCAACTCATTTGAATGAGAGAGGGTAGTCAAAAAACTCCAAATGGAGTTACGAAAGAGTTGACAGGAATGGGTCGGGCATGCATTAGAGATTACGCAACAGTGGTCAAAGTGTGTATAAATAGGGACCCGTAGCAGTCCCATCCTCAGTACACCACAGGGACCAGAGCCGAACCGACCTGACGGGAATCGCCCAGACACCTTCCCCTTACCTACGGCCATTCAATCGATTTCAACAGTCAACTCAACTAATTCAACGGGAAGTGAAGGACCAACACCTTACCATCTTTGAGTCCTTGGATGGTTTATGCATCTGAGAAACTAGCTGCCTGATCGTTGTCGGCCGTAAGATCCAATCGACTCCAACCTCAAGATGAAGGCATTCAGCATTGCAGTTGCAGTGACACTCGTGCTCGCCTTTGTTTGTATCCTGGGCAACTCTGCCGTCCCCTTCCCGGAGGTAGGTGTCAACCCTCTCCAGCCTTCTCTGCTTTACATATCAGCCTCCAGTGTCCGTTTTCCAATGCATGTATCTCACTTATAGGCCCAAGTGCATGAAGAGGTGGGAGACCGAGACACTCCAGTGTTGTTTGACGAAGAGGCAGGCCACTCATCAATGCAATTGCCGGTATGTTCCATTCAGGGAATGAATCAAATCAATTATGTTTAGCAAATTAAAATCTAAGTAGATGTGTTTTCCCCACAGACTACTGTTTAGCGCTCACAGTTCCCCGAGAGGGAGGGGAGATTGTCCACAGCCACAATGCGACAATGTGAGGGATGTGAATACTGACAATGTTTTTTTCAATCTCCTCCTTTCAACAGCTTAATGTCAGAGAGAAGCGCCATATCAGCCATCTCTCCCTCTGCCGTTACTGTTGCCACTGCTGTAAAAACAAAGGCTGTGGCTTCTGCTGCAAGTACTAAGGACGCAGTTATGGCGCTGACACCATTCCAGTAATTTATTGTACTACCTGTTCCTGTAAATCCAAATCCCTATTATCCACAACTCTTCTGGATTTCTTCAAACATTTTGTATGTCGCTTCTTTTTTTTTTTTTTTACTTCTTTTTTTTTGGTTGTGTAAACAGATATATCGATAGAATTTGTGGGTTTTTTTCTATTTATTTTATACTTATAATTGTTATCATTTTATGATTCTCTCTCTGAGTTGCCAAATATCAGTCACGTAGTTTGCTTTTTTAACCTTTGATGATTTGAGTAGTGCTTAATAAAGATTTTTGAGCATTGCAAAAAGATCTTCTTTTTTTTTATTAAAAACAAATTTTACCATTTTAAATGCAATTAAAGAGCAATACACTTCATAGTTGTTCTTTTGCTAATCGTATACACATATATGCGTGTATATGTATATATATATATAATAGCATATATATATATAGCAATAATATAGGGGTCTATCCATTTAGTCATATAATTGGCTTTGTCTCCACCACTACAGTTACTCTGCCAGAACAGAACCATTGGTGCGCTGACTCATTGGAGAAGGCTGCTTTGGGTTACACTGTATGGTGTATGGTGGCTATACTCCACAAAATGAATTCAATCATCTATTACAGGAAACTGGCTTTCGTTGTTGAAAATAACGTTTCACTTCTAGTACAGAAATATAGTTTGGTGAAAAGTATGGGAATTACAGTTCAACCTATGAACCAATACAATTTGAATAATTCAGTACTCTATATTCAAATTATTGTGAACCACTGAAATGGCGGTTCTTTCATTAACTTGGATTTTGGATAAGGCATTGTTTGGAATATTTTGAGTGTGACTGTATTGTTTTAAAATTAACCTGAAACAATCAAAAAGGCACGTTCGATCCCACGCTGGGCTACGACACAGACAACAAAGCATGGCCACATGCTTTGGTCAAGAGGAGAAAAGATGAGGCCCTTTCTGAGAAACAATGACTCACAGAAACACACAGCCATTACGCTAAACTCCAGAGTGGGTGTTCTAGTAACCATAAGAACATGTCCGGAGTGACCTTCCAGTTCACCGTGTCTGGAGGGGGTTTCATGACATGGGATCAACATGTTTTCCCTGCCTCTATCTCTCTCTCTCTCCCTCCCACTCTCTCGTTCATTCTGGAAAGCCTAGGAGCCTCGAATCCTACGTACACATCGATTGGTCGGTTGCCTTTGTTTCGAATCCCACCGTATACTGCCACCGTTGGGGATTGCATGAAGCGGGCAAGCGGTGCTGCTAAATCCACAGCCGCCATTGAGATTCCCCCACCACCAAAATGCTCCCATCCATTATTCTGCAGATCACACACGGTATAATATATCACACCATATGATTTGCATTTAGATCACCCCCCCTATCCTTGCCTTGCATACTGTACGTCCACCGGGCGAGTGGATAGCGTGGGTCTTCCTGAGGAGAATAAATGGAGATAGTAATGAAGGTGAACCACCAACACAAACACTCCGCCTGGACGCTCCCCTCCCCCAGCTCAGCGCTGCACCTGGAGTCGTTAGTTTTAATTAGCGGTGGGGAGCGATAGGGGCTCCGCTCTCCTCCCACCTCAATATCCGTCTGAACACAGTGGAATACGGAGGCTCCCTGATGCCGTGTCACGCGAAGGGGCTCCAGAAAACACACGTTCTAGCTCAACGACCAGATACAGAGGCACACACGCTCGGCTGGGCAAATGACTGAATACATATTGCACCGAAATATGTCGATCCATTCCATGGAATTGATCGCTGAGTCAGCAGCTTGGTTGATTGCATGCGCTACAGGAGATGTTTGGAAGCATCTTGTGTTAGCCTAAAGACAGGCCCATAAACATTAAGGAGTGATCTACCAAATGGCAGCAGCTGCGGAGTGAAGCTCTGCATTGGCATTGAACCCAGAGGGAAAGGCATCAGTTTGTCAAGTTCCACAGTGGTCGCTCCATGGTAATGTCATTCACTCTTATTCAAAAGCTGTGTTTTGATCTCTCATTCTCACCAACCCTCTCGCACTCTTCTTCCCCCCCTCCACCAAAGCACAGCCCATGATTTACATTGTCGATCAGCTCCTCCAGTTCCTTCCAAACTAAAGCACTCAAACAGCGCAGCTCGACTGAAATTGCATAGACTTCACCTCATCATAGCAGGGCCTTTATTCCACAGTAAACCAACTGGGTATAGTCTGAAAGGGGATTTTGAGCATCAAGTCTGCTGTTTTGGAAACTTGCAGCAGCCCGCTGGTGTCATTGATATGTAAAGTTCCATCTTGGGCCCAGCAAGCGGAACTTTTCTGCTTTTCCAAGGCTACTTGAGTCCTAAGCACCCTTTGGGAGTGTATGCAGTCTATGAGCGTGAGCACAATGCCACAGCCTAGCCCTTTCTCTCTGTCTGCATTGCATTGGGAGGACTTGTGGGGCAGAAGAAAAGCACTGCAGGTGAAGCGTAGAAAATGGACTGGCTTTTGATGCGGCTCGGCTGTGCACACCAAATACGCCCATGGGCAATATTCTCTCTTGGCTTGCGACCATGCAAATTGTGCTGTTCTAGAGACTCACTCACCCCCCCTCCAACACACACAGGCAAGCAGAAACTTACACAAAGCCTGCAAAAAACCCTCCTAAAAATGGTGCGACCTCCCTCGCGTGCAAGCCGCGTCACTCGCGCGCACGTGTCCGCTTCACATAAATCATGCCATGTGCAATATACAGACTTTTATTCCCCTTGGGAGGGCTGCGTATAAGAGTGCACCACCGTACCCCCAGGTCCGCCACATTATATCAAACCATGTGCGGCACGGCTTGAATGCATAAACAGAGGAGGGCCATTTCTCCACGCGAGCTTTGTCTCCGGCCCGGGTTTGGTGTTACTCCTGGTCTGGATGGATAGACCTTGTCATTGTTTTACTGGTTCACCCTCCACCATGGCGGGCCCAGTGCTTCCCCCCAGGGGGTCTCCAGGCACCGAGGCGTCACTTCAAAGTCAACCCGCAGCATGTTAGTCGTCCCTGCGCACGTGGGCTCTCAAGGATTCTTGACACGTGAAGGAGGCTGGAACACATACAATGCGCTCGTCTAGCATGCTCGGCGGAACACATTTTTTCATAGCGATGTAGGGAAACGAACATGACGAGGTTCTTTCACTGGAGGGAGCCCTATATAGTGGCAGGTAGCATGCTCGTAGCCTTTTCTTTTGTACCCGAACACCAGGGGAAAAAAGGTTTCGTTCAAACATGAACAAGAGCTAGTTGAGAGTGTTCAATTAGTTTGTGGTTTGTGTGACAAATGATTACATTAGACATTACATGTGGTGTTCACGCACCACTGCGCACCCATGTAATAACGCCATCACGTACAAAATGGCTCACTCTGTTCCCGTTTCATTTCTCTCTCTCTCTATCTCTGTCTCTCTCCTCTCTGTCCCTACCTCACTCTCCTTCTTACTAGCGCAACCCCTCCCCCCCCCCCCCCCCCCCCCCCCGGGGGGGGCCGCAGGCACCACCCCCCCCCGCGGGGGGGGGGGGGGAGCGCACCCCCCCCCCCAAC
>JAVQJS010148201.1:0-17074 GCA_036024795.1 Galaxias rostratus | reverse complement strand
CGGCCCCCCCCCCCCCCCCCCCATCCCCTTTCCCAGAGCTCTTTCTCCAGGGCCCATCAGGGCTAAGAGTTCTATGCAACATTGAGTGGAGCCCACCGGCTCTTATCCTGTGCCCTTGTACAGTTAAATCCCACCATGATTTGGGCCTGGCACGAGGCAAAAGCTGAATAACTTGATTGCCAGGAGCATTGTCCGCGTTAACCCTGAAACGTAATCCATGCTGGAGATCCGTATAGGCCTGCTTAATTTTACTGTAGAATGTCAGTACCAGTACACATACATTCAAGCACCAACAGACCCATCTTACATTTGTGACATTAAATCTAAATTAGCCTGTCCAACCATCAAGTACAATACAATACGGTCAAGAGTTGTTTTTTTGCAACTGGATGTTGGTGAGGAAGCATTTGTCAGTTTGATGTAATCTAGCTGAATACATCCAAGCAGAAATTCATTTGGAACAGCCGTCATGTGCCTACCATGCCATGCAGTATTTGATATTAAAAAAAACTTGCTTTTGGTAAATGACTGCAGTAATTGGTGATCATTATTGGTATGAGCAGTACTGGATAATTGCCTGTTTCAGTCTATTTAAGAATGCAAGAGAACAGTTCCAGTAATATAGAATGCCTCGAAATAAACTGCAACCTTTTTTCAAAGGGAAAGGTCAAAATTCCAATTGCTCTCTCTCTCTCCAAAGGCCTGCTGTCAACAGCTATCAAAAACAGTATTAGTGCAGCTTGTTGGCATTATTGCAGAAATCTCAGCAGCAATTTTCTCCATCAAAATGGTCTTTTATTCTCTTCTCCTAGTCAACTTTAACTGATTCTCAGTCACTTATCTCCTGACCAGATACCAGGGTGGGACATGAAGGTAAACTGAACATAAGAAAGACCAGGGACATTTTTCAAAATTAGTTATAAAAGTAGTTGTAGATTTTTTTAAATTTAATTTATGGGTCTCTGATTCACTGCCAAGTTCAACAGCTAAGAAAACGTTCCCTTATTGCCTAAGAAGCCATTAAAGCCATATGCGACGATGTTGTGGCAGGGCTTGTTCAGGCAGGCAACTCAGACGCATCATTTATCCACGTCACATCAATCAACCAGCCACACACGCTCAATAGTTTATCGTGGCCTACTAAACCGCAGTCACTCACCACACTGGTCCTACAGCTGCTCGCTCACACCATGCTTCTGCTTAATGCTGCACCATACTATGCTTCTGCTCTTGCTGCTGCCCACCTTCACACCAGCTTCCATATAGGGTCTGTTGGGATATTCTGCAGATATCTGCTTCCTACCAATGGTTGTTCATTCCGCATTTGTTTAAACCCCATGCGGGGAAGCAATCAGAGCAGCAGACCCTTGGCGCCCTAGTTCAATGTACTAGCATGCGTTGCAATACACCTATTGCCAGTTGTCCTGACAGAACTGTATTTATCAAGAACTAAAAGAATAATTCTTCTCTAAAATCATTGTTCTTCTTTAAAAGTGTGTCTCATTAACCATCCTGCTTCTATTAACTGAGCGGTTAATGACATGATTTCCTCACCAGATATACATTGAAAATTTAGTTAAAAAAGCTGTCTTTTATTTTCTTATTACCTGTCACAATGGCTTATGTTTTGTTTTTTTCAAACTATTTTATTTGCTTGGCCGCCAGCTGTCAAGAAACATCCCATCACGCTGCAGATCTCTGTCACGTCTGCCCGATGCTTACGTTTTATGACAGCCAACTGCCAAATACCTCCATCAGAAGTAGGCTGGGTCTTTGCAGTTTGCTTTCCCTTTGGTTCTTATTAAAGTTGTCAACTCTTGGAGTCTTGCTTTGGTTCTCTTTCCTTTCACTCAGGTAGGCAATATCTAGACCCTATTCAAAACTCATGCTGTATCACATCAGCGCGTCTTCCCCCATTTTTGGTTAAGATCAAAGAGCCAGGCCTAAATGGCCCTGGTGATCACTCCAGGGGGGGCTGCCTGTTCCTCTTACACAACTCTTAAGATTCAAACAAAACCACTGCTTCCACTCTAAGGATTAATACATTGGGAATAAGAAACTTTCGCTTTATGAATATTCAGTGAAATTATTGGACATTGTACATAAGAAGAAATTGTAAAGATTTTTGTGTCTGCTTTGTAATTATTATATATTTGGATCATTTTTTGAAAATAATCATAATTATACCGTTCAACTCATATAATCAGCCTGGTAGTGTAGAATGTGAAAATGTTCACATAGACATTCATGAAAGCTTTGCAGACGTTATATAGAACATATTCAAAGCATACAGGTATAACTGGAAAGACAATTACTTGAGCTAAGCATGATGGCAACCATGATCTCATGCAGTCAGATAATTTACACCTGTATTGCTGCCAATCATGTGACCCCAGCCACCTTTTGGAAACCCCCTTTTAATACTTCCAACAAATGTGGTCGCAACCAGGAGAGATTTGCTTTTCAACATCAGCAAAGCCGTCTTGTTCCAACAGGATTGCACCCCCACTTCACTTAAACCACGTGAACAAAGTATTTAGGCCTTGTGCCTCACTACAGGCCCTAAAACCCCTTGCAAAACGTTTCGTTTCACTTTACCATTTCAGAGCAAAGAAACCTCTATCGGACCACCGAACAACTTCAAACGTTCATTCAAATAATTCAGTGTTTTATCAGATCTACGCAAGTCGTGGTATTGCAGGATCACCAAACTGAACGAGTGCCCCCATGTTCTCATTCTACAAGGTCATCGACAAGAGCAAAGAAAACCCACGTTCCAGCCTGCAACGCTACTTACTCAACGGACTTTCCGTCGTTATTCAAGCAACAAACTAAGTTCCAGACCTCTCAAACCTCACACAAAGGACTCCTCAGAACCTTGCTGTGAAACCACAGACCGCTTCTCTATGCAGCCGCAACTGGCAGGTCAAGAATTAGAACTCTTTCCTTTGCTACACCATGCCACCTATCATGTCAAAGTAAGGTAAAGCCGACTTTTTTCTTAGATTGAGCATTTTGAGGCGAAAGCTCAGGCAAAATCTGCTGTGTTGTGCTAAATACGTTTTGTCAATATTTTTAAATGTTATACTGTGTATGCTTAGATAACCGTTTTAGTTCATCAATGTCCTCATTTAGTCTTTTTGTTGTACGGTAATTTTCACGTCTTTAGACAAGGAAATAAATACTATCGTTTCAGCGTTCAAACCCAGCTGTGTTGCTTTGTTTTATACAATCAGATTTTCACTAAAATCAGAACTTCACTACTTCAGAATGGGAACTAAAGCAGCTACTATTACATTATTAAATTAATGGTAAATTGATTCGGTTTCCCTCAGAGCCAAATTAATTAATTGATAATCTGCAGAAAATTGGTCTTTTCTATCGTTGTGGTGGTACAATTCTAACATCACAATACACCATCATGAGGTTATAATTGGCTCTAGTGACATTAGATATAGTATGTAGGATGTTCCCATTGGATTTACACATTACATGCATCTTTTACCTGGATGTGGGTGGCTTTTGATGTGTTGTCAGAGGGCGAAAGGCGCACTACCCCAATGTCAATCCAATGGGGGTTGTTTTGTACCAAGGGCTCTGCACGGGGCCTATGTCTATTTGCTCAATGGCAAACGGTTGGCCCCTGGTTTCTGTCTTTGCATGGGTTGCCCTAACTCAACCTGAAGTAAGTCTGTACTGCCCACAGTTGACATGCTAATAGCCAAATTTTATGTATGCGGCCCATTTTGAGGCCATCAAGGGCTAGCTATGATACGACTGCACGTGTTTTCGTGTTTGCGCATGTCTACACTGCCAACAGTGGGGCAATGGGGGCATAATTACAAAGGTAATTTCCATACCTTTACAAAACTCATGGGTTCTACACTTTTTATGTGCAGGATGTGAGAAACTTTTCTTCCAACTCAAAAGGATGTCATCACATACTGTTCTGTAAAACAATAACAATACAACTCACATCACAAATGTATGTCTTCATTATTTTTGCTACAATCTAGCCTCTCAGCTTTAATTATATTTACGTAAATATAACATGAAAGAGTGTTCATTCTGAACATGATGGGAATGGGTGTGTTAATTTGGACAGAGGTCATATTTTTGCAGTCCCGTGTTTACTAAAGAATCCTTTTTAATTTAAGCTATTCAAATATTCGAGAGAAAAGAGATGACAAGGGAGGGGAAAATTCTATCTCATAGTCCAAACATTACTCCTTTGAGAGTTTTTTTTGTTATGTGTAATGTTGACATAGGCTGTACTGCCTGTAGACGTGACTGAAGGGGTGTCTCTGCCCAACTCATTGGCCATGTTTATGACCTGCAATATCGCTGTGACGCCCAGTGTCTTTTTCCTGCGAATCCACTGCACCTGGACATGGAATGCGTTTTGTGCTACTTTCTGTTTCCATAGCCTCCCCTCTCTTACCCTTGGATCAATGACACTGGATCACAAAGACACCTTTGTCCATGTTCTATTAGGGAGCGATACAAGTGTTCTTCAATTAAGGATATCATTAAAGCCACTTGATAAGTCTCCCTCTCCCTGGGGGATATCCAGAAACTCATTAAATCCCTGGCTAGGATAAAGTCTCCCCATTCACTGTCACATTACCAGAGCTTGACTGATCCGATGGGCTGTTTATTAGTCTGGGGAGTCAAGGAGAAAGCCTCCATGGTCCACTGTGGACACACCAGCGTTTTACCCACCGAGTGATTAGCCGCGATGCGGCGGGGCTTAATGGTGTGAGAACCAGGCTTTCAGCTCGGTGTGTCCCCCCTCCCCCTTCCTCCTTGACCTTCCCCGACAGAGGCGGCTGATGCAAACAAATGATGAGCATCTGCTTCGGTGTCAGCGGCGGTGTCGCGCCCAGGCACGCTCATCAGGCATTCTGGATAAGCAACACATCTAGCGTCGGAGTACAGTGCCACTCAGCGCTCCCCAGCGCTCCTGATCCATCAGATAAAGCCAACACGCTCCCCAGGAGCTCTTTGACCTTGGTCTCCTCCAACAGTCTCCGCTTATTTTGGAAAACGTTAGCACATGCACAAGGTAGGGCAAACACCACTGCCTAAATTGGTGGGTAGAAAAAGAAGGTTTTATTTTTGATTGTAAAAACCAAAACTACCTATTTAAATTCACATGATTTTTTTCCCCATTTCCATAACAAACTGTGGCATTAGAACGTGGGTGTTACTTTTTCTGGTATAATAAACCTGCAGTAGTGCTAGAATTAATTAGATTGTTTATGTCTTTCATTGATTCCAAACACTCAACACAGTAAATGAAACATCAAAATGAAGTATTTATTTAGCACCACATAATTATTGGAGAGTGTTTAGAACATAATTAACAAACATTTTCAGACCCCTGTTTAGGATTTTAGCAGTGACGAGAGGCATTTTTGTATTTTTATTGTGGAATGCCAGTGCCAGTTTTGGACAGCTTCCATAAAACATACTGAAGCCATGTACTCTTTCTACCTAACGAACCTCGTTAGATTCTTCAAAGTGTATGATGGGAAGAAATATGTCACTTGTCCTTATCCAAGATTACTATTGTATGAAAGTTATAGGGGACACAGAACATGATAGCTGTGTATAGTTATGAGTGTGATGTTTCTGGTGTGGACTCGAGCTCATGAAAACAGCAGCACTCCCACATGCTGTTAGAGTGCTTGGTGAATGCACTGATTGCTCTGCTTGATTGATGTAACGTTGGCTGGGAGGGCTGGAAGTTGGGGCCATGTCGATCACAGCAAAAAGTAAGATCTTTTTGGGAGCTCTATAGCGACACAATCAATCACAATTTCTGACAGACAGTTGGTGACTTTTTGGCCAAGCCAATGAATGCCAATGTTCAATGTTTTTAGGTCAAATTTATTGGAATGATTTTTTTTATTAAGTTACTTTTGTCTGCTTCATAGTTTGCAAACTGCACATATGATTAGAAATTGTGAGTTGCGCATCTTATCCTACATGTTTGTCAAGATGCAATCAAATGTCTCATCCAGGGACTTGTTGACTGTATTTGTGTTTGGTTAAGGTTCCTGTCAAATTATACACTGAATATTAATGATATTGAAAGAATCCTAGCGAATGTTCAAATAAGACCCCTTTTCCACTTCATCCCATTACATGGCTATGTTACACAATACAGATGTAATTTGTGATTTAATTGACCTTTTCCCAGTGCACCTGGAGCAAGGAAGGTTTCAGATTATGTATTCAGCATATTTTCTCTATTAATGGTCAACAAAGTTTGCCAGCATCAACATTAGATTGAAAGAAATACCGTAATAACCTTTCAGTTAGGTTTACATTTAACAAACAAACAAATACCACCCTATTAACATTTTGAACAGTTCTCATTCCTCAGATAACCCAGGTTTCTATTTCAGTACCTCATTCACCCCATCGCTGCCATTGCAAGCCCTCTCTCCAGGACAACAAGCCCAAAAGTTATTCAAAAATAATGAGATCACAGGCCACCATTTTTATGTCATGATGGATAACACGAGTTCTGTCCTGAAAGGAAAGGCTGCTGGAGAGCGTGTACCATTTAGCATTTTTTACTGGGAATAATGATAATTGGTCAAACAATTTATCTGCCTTCCAGAGTCTGTGACTTCTTGTAATTACCTTGCCCTGAAAATACCTCCGCTGTAGTGATGGGAATGAGATGGGTGTCTAGCAAAAATATATTTGGGCCCATTTGGACACAGATATTCTGTAATTGGGTGGCTAATTGTACATCTGTCAATTCATCACCAGGCTCGTCTGCTTTCTTTTCAACCGCCACGCCACTTTTCTGTGCCACCATTGTTCCCGCAGCCATTATGACACACGGCCCCTTTGCCGTCAATATTTTGACATTTTCAGCTTGCGTGCCAAATGAACCTCGGTGACAAAAGCGAACCCAGCCGATCTGACGTGACGCCACCGCCGGCTCCTGTGACGGAAGCCTGGGTCGGAGGGATGAGAATGGCCCCTTTGCTCTCCTAAGTAGGATCACGGCATAAAGTCTCCGCACGAAAAAAAACAAAGGACCTGGGCTGACACCTCCCCCGTCGCCCACTGAGAATGATTAGAGGAAACATATCAGTGAGCTGGAGGTGATCCATGCTATTAATACACTGTGCACTAAACCATGGCGTGGACTTTATTGTACTGTATCTCATCTTGTGTGCTCTATCTTCAACACATTTACAAATGAATATGCTAATTTGCTGCAAATCCCTGACAAGCCTGAAGAAATAGCATTGTGGCATAACTCCTGCCCTGTTAAGAGCAACAGTGACACCTTTGTAATTGAATCTGTATTCCTAAACACAATTATCATATGAATTTTGATATTACATCTGCTTCACAACTAATAAGGTATATTGATCGCATACACTTTAGGACCGCAAGTAAATACGGCATGTCTCGTGTTTCTGAAGCCAGAACTTGCTTGTGATTTCCTGGAGCAAACTGTTAGAGCTTAGTCCTAAACCTTCATTATTACAATATACTTTATATATCAGTATCGGATTATGACCACGTAACACTTATTAATTAAACAAGGAAAATCTTGAGTTGATGCCCTCTGGCATGCGGTGGAATGGACCAAATTAATACATAACGTGGGTTATTTCTGTAAGGCCTTTAATGACCAACACATGCGATGCATGGGCAACCTCAATAAATTATTTATTAACCATGGGAGGGCACTTCAGGGATATAAATTAGCAAAATCCTACACAGAATCATAGAGTAGTATTGATACTGTTTTCAATTGTGTAGAATTTGGAATACTGTCTGACTGTCTGTCCGTCCATCTGTATATACACATTACTGTGTAAAGGTTTTAAGGCAGTGGTGAAGTCTTTAAAGTAAAAAAACATTTCGTCGACAAAAGTCGATTGTTAGATTTCTATCAATTGTTGGCTTTTTTATCGATTCTTAAATTACAATCTGAAGAAAAGCAGATCGGTTTGAAATAAACATATATATATACTTATTTCAAACAGATTAGAACACTGTCTCCATATTGTATTTTATATATATATATATATATATATATATATATATATATGTATATATATATATTAATCACAATAAGTTTTCTAGTTTTTGCTTGGAAACTGTACAGGCTCTCTAACTATTTATCAAATGAGGAAATGGCGATGCAATCAAGTTTCCTGAGTATAAAAATGCCTCATGATAACGGTTATGTCGGGCCTGGGCAATTATTTTCCATAGAGGGCTGCATTAGGAAATATTTTTTCCATTGCAGGCCAGAATCAAATTACGAGGTTATATATCATGTTTATGACTGAGCTGGCCGTTATGTATACATGGTGAATACAGAATACATGCTCTGAGTGATTTCTAATGCCCACATTATATGTTATGCCATTTTGACCAGTGTTTTGTTCATTTGGACAGTGACATGTGCAGTTTCTTTATTTTTGAACCTCCTTTCAGAACCAGAGAACGCTTGTGCAAAAACAGTAATACCCTTGCATTTGTTGTGCCCTTTTAAAATGACACACATAAACAAGCCATGGGCTTGTCTTATATGGATGCAATTAAAACCAAATTGGTTCCACCGACATCTTACAGCAGACTCGTTCCCTTAAAGACAAAATTCCATAGTTCTAAAAAAAACACAATGTTTTTCCAAGTGGCTGTGTTTAGGAGAAGGGGGACCGTTTAAGACCATGAGACAGGCTCGGCAGTGGGTCGAAGACATCTAAGCCACAGTGATGTACAGAGTGCTCCTCGATGCAAAAAAGTCAGCCGGAATTTATTGGTTTAATTAGCCGTCGTTAATGCTATTGACCTGACTTTAATTTTGCTCTGAAGCCATTTAACATCACATGCTGCGATATAAGCTGGTGACAGCACAGGCCAGAAGGTAAGTCAGTGTGGGATAGTGGGGGACCAAGTTGAGTCTTTATTCAACGCTTACATCTCAAAGAATTTTTGCCAACACTTCATAACGTCCGTAACTAATTATCACTTAAAACATCACAGGGTGAGCTCTTATGTACAAATTCACAAATTTGAATGTTCTTTCAGGGCAAGACAGTCAACATGCATCTTGGATTGTATTTTTATGTTTTCTGAAAATGGAATTCGCTACTCAATTTGATTCACGGTGCACTCATGTGGTCAAAACAAGGCAAGTGTGTGACATGTTAGAACGAGTTTATTCTATCAAGAGCCAACATCTCACCCGGTTTTACAAACCTCAAAAACACTTTACAATTTAAATGGACCTGTGCTGGCCTTTTGGTCTGTGGTGGTAGCTTGCTATGAGTATTCAGTAATGTCTAACTAGCTCCTATTTTCAACCTTCATACATCAGCTTTTGATTATTTATGCAGTTGTCCTCAGTGCAAATTTAACTTGTGGATCAAACTATACATATGATAGGGGTAAGTAAACCTGTTTTGACGACTTGAACCATACAACTATGGTGTAACTATAATCTGAGGAAAAACAATTAAAGGTTACATGTCACACTTAGTCATTAACTCTCTATGCTCAAATCGTGTGCATATGCAAGGTTGTTAGAATGTGGGACTTGGTGAGCCCACAGCAATCAACGTGTAATTCCAGTGGCCTTGATTGATCCCAAAGAACTAATCCCTTGAACAAACAACACAGGGATTAGTATACTTGAATATTAATAGTTATGAATTACTTAGCATCCACCATGGGGTGTGTAAATGGGAATTATAAGTGTGTCCAGGCTTAGGGTCATGTGTTTATAGTTCAGATGGCGTCTTGCAGCGGCTGGAGCTGAGGACCATGTACAACCATAGAGAATGGCACGCATCTCAGTGGCTCAGTGTGCAGCCCTGACCGAGCAGGGGAAATGACTTTGGACTAATACCCAACATGAACAAGGACAGGCAGGATAGAGGCAGAATTGGGTGCACACTTAGGATTAGCCAGGCTTTGGGTCATGGATATATGTCTCTGACCTCTGTGCTTGATGACTGTTATTCGATACGCACATCGGCTCAAAAACATTTGGGAGAAAAACACATTTTCTGTCATGCTTCTCCCCGGTTTGTTTCTTTCCTCAATCAGCATCGCAACAGTTCAGCACGTGACTTCATCTTTTTTCCCTTCATCACCATTCCCTGTTTAGGCTCAAATAGAAAGAATTTTTCTCTGCATAGAATTAGTTTTTACCTTCTAGGTAGTCATTGAACTATTGCTAGTTATCCAAATCCTGTCTGAAGTACAACACCCACATCTTTCTGCAAATTTATCGCTGAACACATTGAACCTGCCAACTAGAATTTATAATTTAAATACCATAAATATGCATATACTTTGTAAAGTATGTATGCATAACAATGCACACAGTTCCCCCCTTCAAAGGTGCCTCACCTCTGGCTCCTTCTGAACTCCTCAGGCCTGGAGAGGGAGCCAGGCCAGCCGGGGCGGCAGGGGAACCCTGGGCTCTCCCATTGTGACTGGGTGGAGGAGCACTGGAACACCCAGCGGCTGTGGTGGGCCCTCATCAATCTAGAAGTACTGGAGACTAATGGTGCACCAGGTCCTCGGGGCAACGCAATCAGTTTCCCGATGCACTGCTCAGAATACCCCCTTGTCATATTCACCTTCCTCGCCGCCCTTTCGCCATTAGTCACTTGCTAATACGGTTATTTTTCTCCCGGAAGTCCTAGAGCAGACATATCGCCGTCGCAAATTATGCATTTTCATTTTATCACCCACATATTGGGCTCTCAAGCAGTCAAGTATATTATGGACATGCATACTTTGACAATGGTTTGTGTGTCAAGGCTGAGTGTCTTCCTGCCATCCCTCAAACAGAAGTGGTATCAATTAATACCACATTTATCATTGGTAATCTATGTAGGTAGTCTTTATCCATATAAAGCTCTCAATGGCTCTTTGTGCAACATCATTATTGCAATATCAGAATTCTGCTGAAATCACAAATACAACACGTTTTTTAGTGGAGAGGACAAGTGTGTCTCTAAACTCTTTGGCAGAGGGATATATTGAGATGCCTTTCCTATATTTTTCTGATTGGCGGAATTCCAATTGTTTCAACCCAAAAATACTTTTTGGATTAAGTTGTCCGAAATAATCCGCTCAGTTAAGTGGCCAAAAAGCTGCTGAGCCAGCCAGGAATGGAGGAAAAGGGAGGGAGGCTGAGCGACAAACTGACACTGGTTATTTAAGAACTTAAATCGCTCTTATATGGTAAACATTTCGAGATGCCAACTTATCTCAGTAGCTTGAAGTCATGCTCAATTTCAAACCCCCTGATACCATGGTTACTGCAGAAAACCATGTTGAGTTTGTAATTTTAATTCTGAACACTATCTTCTCAACCAGCAGGCTTTGTCACAGTAGCCACTGAAAGCATGATTAAAAACAGGTACATATTTTGTCTGCGGATTTGAGTCTGTTTTTTATTGCCACAGACCTTTTACTAAAGTCCCTTTGACACAGCAGCTCACTACAAAAAAAATGGAGAACCATCAAAAAATGAAAGAGAAAAAAATGAAGGAAAAGAGAAAAAACAAGATGAGAGAAATTCCCTTTCTCCTCTTTGTCTTGAACGGTGGGCTTTTTCTAGCAGATGGGAACATTTGTCAAAGCACACACTTTCTAATGGCGTGTCCCAAGTCTTGGGGATGAGCCCCCAACATGTGGTTCAATGGGGCAGTAAGTGCTCTCACTCATTTAATTAAGGCGGTGTGATGGACCGGCTGAGAGACCGGTCTGTATAACCTGATGGGGAATGCAGCGAGCCATCCATCTCACCATGTCACAAACAGTGACACTCACGCTTTCTCTCCCATGTTAGTTCAAACCTTCCACTCTGTCTCTCCTCCCATGTCTTCTCCTCATTGGTTCCATTCATCACAGGAAGTCTCCACAGAGGAGGACATTAGGTGTGGGCGTGTCCACCACTATTCCTATTCCTCTTCTATTGAAAGAGAGCTTTTGTGAGTATGCCCACACTTGACCCAAAGGCTCTGTTATTTCTACGGTCATAAGATTTGTCACAAACCCTTTTGGAATAGGTCTCTTTTGGGTTTGAATTTCTCTTATTCATTGAGAACTGTCCTTTAAGCACACACCTTTTACGAGACAATTTCAACCGTCTCTTACAGAGTTATGCAGTGCCCCATTTCAACCTTGTGGTTCATGGACAGATAAGAGGAGAAGATTTCAGGGAATCATTTTGAAATCGAGATCAAGAAGGACAATGCTACTAGTCAAAGTCTATTTCTCCCTTCCAAGGTCGTATCAGATCCTCTCATGCCAGTTCACCAATATCTAATATATTTGATTATGTTAAGTAGTGTTTGCTGTAGTGCATTGAGCCTGTTATTACAGTGGAAATGCATTGCATTGTGTACAGAAAGTACAAGCATCATTGCTAATTAACCAAAAGCTTTTGAATATGCCACCAATACAGTAGGTATCCATTTAATTCAGGATAACCATGATATCTCTATCTCCAATACAGTTTTTGGCAAATCTGCTTTAGAGCCATTTTGTAATTACAGAAAATTATAATATGGCAGGAACCATGACACCAATATTCATTCAATAGGCATTTGGTTGGACTTAGTAAACATGTGGCCTTTCAGCTATTTTGGGTAAATACTTTGGGAAATTATAGTTACAATGCAAGGCATTTATGGTAATGATACTTGGTTAACAATTAACTTGCTGAAAAAGCTATGTTTCAACTTTATGAGGAGTTCAAATGTAAAAGACATTAAGTCATTGTTCACTGCCATTGTAACGGCAACATTGATGATTTACAGAATATCTATCTCCAATTACCATTCCCTTCTTGCTTCTCTCAGACACTTAGTTAAAGCACACGCACCTTTGGCCACATTATCGACTCGATGTTGACCAATATCCGTTTGAGACAGGAATAGAAGTTCTATCTGTTTAATGAGGACATTATACCTCTCACACCAGCCACGGATAAACTGGGTCACGTGAACATGGTCCTGTTTATAAATATATACATAATATTTTACATCACATAATATAATAATATCTGTTGCTTCTTTTTAACCACAGAAGGTTATGAGGTATATTTCAGGGTTTTACCAGGTAGTGGTTTTGGCAACCGTGTTCAAAGTTCTCCTCAGAAAGTGAGGTCAGTTTGAGCTATTGTGATGTATACCGTATGTAAGTCACGCAAACATTGTGTGACAAAAAATTCCACTTGTTGTGCCAAGCATACCCGTTCAAACATGCTCCCTGAGCGATACATTATCCAGCAGCCTGATTATTTGATGGGAGCCAGATTGCAGACAAAACAACAATCGGGAAGCCCACTTTTGCTAATGAGGGCCCACTGTGACACCACTCACCAAGGATTTGATTATGGATTAGGTGAAGGAGAATTTGTATAATGACGGAGAAAGCTGAAGCAGCTCACTGGCCCGTGCGTGAGCAGTCTGCAATGCCCGGCCACCTCTGGGGCCCCCGGTGTAGAGCCGGAGACCGCAAGAGCCCGGCTGCAACAGGAACAAACCACAAAGAGGAACGATACCAATTCCATGGGCCCTCTCCCAAAGTGAGTGTCCGCGGTCGACGGATGAGGCGGGGATGAAGACAAAACCGCATGGCGGAGGGAAAGAGAGAATCCCCTTTTTTGAACGCCTGCCGTCTGTTGACAGAGATCGGTTATCACTGAGGCGGACAGAGGAGTAATCCCGGTGAGAGCTGCAGCCACTCTGTCCTTCCTGAGATTACATTATTTTCCCAAATTGCGAGACTGAAGCATCGGATTCCTCCTCAGCAGAGGGGAGAGCAGGAGATCGGTTCGCCGTGTCATCTAAGACAAGGAAGCTATCTCGCCCCCCCCATCCAACGGGGAATTCTCACCAATGTAGGAGCAGTGTACGCCGGGACAAATTGTGAACACCGATGCCACAGGGTTGTGCCACTGTTCTCCGGATTCCCCATGCAGGCTCTCTGTTTGTTCATACTAGAACGTGTGCGTCATACCACCTCCACTGTGTGTTACTTTGTGTTCACCCGACCATGGCAAGCCCTGATTACTGTTTCTAACAGCATGCCTTCTGGGTCCTGTGAACAAAATGACCTAAACTACATCACTCCTCCAAAATTAAGTGTTACTAGTTTAATAAAATAGAGGACATTAGGTGCCCAACTCTACAGTATAATATCAGGTGGGGATTGGTTTAGTTATTGCTAGCCATAACCTCAGAGTTTTATTCATGCACTGAGTGATATCTGGAGCGGATATTAATGACGGATCAGGTGAGCGTTGAATTGCGTCTAAACACTAAAAGCCGTGTGGCCCAGCAGGAGTGTCACGGAGTCACAGAAACCTGTCCCTCTACCAGACGTATTTTCTTTTTAAGCTGTCATTTCATAAAGTGTTTTAAATTGTCATATTTTAAAGCTAATTAGTTTGCCTGTTTGTAATGTGCAGGTCAGTTTTAAACATTTTAAATCACTCTGGGGGCAAAAAAGAATCCCTAGTATTAGCATAGTGTAACATATTACGACAGTAAAGCTGCCGACATGTCAAAACTGGTTACAACTGGCTGTCAAAACTGGCTAAGAACAGGAACAGCAATTTTGCCCCACGTTAATTGGATATACACAATAAACCATAATTTGTAGAACAACAGAAAACATGAAACATGCTATGGACAATGATCCAATGGGATCGCAGAATTTTTTTTTTGTTCCGTGCACAACTTGGATCCAGCACACCGTGAGCACAACTCGTGTATATAGGCTGCACCACTGTAATGCATAAGGGAGTGTAACCGACGTGAACCTACTGAGATGTGCATCGAGGGATCCCAAGCCATAAAACAAAGGGAGGGAGCGTTCTTTATTTTGTTGGTTTTCAAAGGCCATTTAAATATCCATCCATCCATCCATCCATCCATTAGCTTTACCTCTTATCCTGTGCAGCCTATTCCAGTCGACATAGGTCGAGAGGCGGGGTACACCCTGGACAGGTAGCCGGCCTATCACAGGGCTCGTTTAAATATTGATTCATTTAATATCAGCCAATGCGGCACCAGGGTACTTTTACAAAAATGAAAAATTGAAAGGATGGCTGGCAGGAGCAAAAGATAGAGCAAATTAAAAAAATATTTGCTGATACAAGAGATAACTTACTCTCCTACAAAGGAATTCAAGTTGGCATGGCTCTTTTTCGAATCAGCAACCTGGGAACTAGAGGCTTAAATCCTGGTGTTTGGTTGGCAAATCAATAGGGTTTGAGGTGGACTGGAAGCAGGCCCACAGCTTCATCGATCCCACAACACTGTGGACTTTCCCTTAGCCTCTGGGGAGATCCTTAAACACATCTTACTGTGGGGCTGCTGAGACCTGCTGGATTAAAGAAAGCTCAACTAAAACAGGCTGTAGATAAAATGGGGCTCATTCATTGTTCCAAATCTATTCAGGAGACTGACAAAGAGAGAAGACTCTACGAAGGGCACAATGGAAAATGTCAGGGGACAAATTTAAGCTGATTCAGAATTGAGATTTTTTGACCAGTTAAGGTGAACATGCTGGAAGTATTCAATATCTTGTCTTTGTGGGTAAGGTTTTCTTTTTTATAAAACCTCCCACAGAAAGTAAAACAAACACTTGATACAGTAGATACATTCCTCAGGCTGTTTGTATCAATTCAACAAGGCACTTGTTTTAATTTATACAATATGTTGAAATAAATTAATTAATGGTGTTTTAGGAGACGAATAACTTGTGGAGTATGTTCACTCTATTTAGATTTTCTCATGGTGATACTGTTCAAAATGATTGATCCCGCATGCTGTCAGATACCATATATCACTGCAGGTCACTGCAATCAAAATGCATAGGCTTCCGCACCTATTTTCTTTTAAACTGATCTGAGAAGGCACCAAAGGTACAGGGCCAAGAAGCATCTCTTATACATTTCAATCTGCCAATGCCTTAAACAGTTATCGGCATGTGCATGGAAACCAATGGCCGGCCACAGCACAGTGACCACATGGAGATGTGTGTTTGCCACAGAGTCAATGGGGCTGAAAACTTGGTGCTGCACTTGTTCCTAATGTGCCGCCAGCCGTAATAAGTCACCGTGATTGCATTTTAATGCTGTGCAGGCAGGGGAAAAAAACAACAACGTTAATGGTCTGATGTTGGCTTGGCGCGCCAAATGTTGACAGAGACTTATCCTAGCCACTGCTGCGATGAGTCAATCAGAGCAAAGGGCTCCTGCCAAGTCCTGCAGTGTCACTGGGTGGGTCACACTTGTCATGTTGACCTCTAAAATATACGCACAAACACCGCACACGCCCTCGTTCACTCACAAGACACCTCACTGAAGTGATGGTCAAACCTCACAGCGTTCAAAAAAATATATACATGTATTGTTTTTAAGGTGTATAATTTCACTGAAATATGGACCACCCATCACCCCCCAAACTCTCATGTTGAATTGGGTTGCCAACCTTCTAGTGAACTTTCTTTACCAAAGTTCCTTGGTTCTGCCTGGCTGGTAGAGAGAGAGAGGTCAGTTGTCCCCGAGGTGAATTGAGGTCGCTGGATCACCGGGATCCAATGGTGGTCAGTAGCTCTATCCTCACCCCTCTGAGTGGAAAATGACTAAGCTCCTCCTTGCAGAGGGGGCAGTGCATGGCAGAGGAGTGCCCAAACAATCAGTCACAGAGGAGTAAAATGGCCCGGGCGCACACAGAGAGGCCAATATTGGAAGCTGACTGATGAGTAATTGCAGGACGGCTCTGTCAGCGGTGGCCAGCCATCTATTAACAGCCTCCATTTCCCCTCACCCTCCCTTCGACCCACCCTGCCTCCCACACACTGCTTACGGGCCGGGGCCAGGCTTGCTGTGATGCTGCGTTGGATTTCAAAGCCTATTTAATGGCCCGGTCCTGGAGACAGACCAAGTCTAAGTTCCTTGCTTACATTTGCAATTTACAAATGCAGGACATTAAAGAACGGGTGGAGTAGACAGAGAGCATGAGAGAGAGAGAGAGAGAGAGAGAGAGAG
>JAVQJS010148197.1:0-12143 GCA_036024795.1 Galaxias rostratus | reverse complement strand
GAGAGAGAGAGAGAGAGAGAGAGAGAGAGAGAGAGAGAGAGAGGAAGGAAATGCAAATGTTTTTTTGTATGTGAACTTTATAAAGTCTCTTTAAATTCTGTTGAAGAAACATCTGATGAGTGTATGTTTTGTTTTCTGGGAGAGTAACTGAGAACATGCTGGGTTATGACCGTGCTACATATCTACAGGGCAATGTGCTGTGGTCAGTCTGACTCACCAGCCAACTCATCTGTGCTGGACGGAACATGTGTGGGTTGATCAGATGGACATATTATGGATATTTTTAAAAGCAGTATTGTATTATGACAGTGTCACTCGGCAGCACTTTTTGGGGTTGCGATAGTCTAGAGTGCAAAATGCAAAGTGGTCCACTGCCAATCCTGGATATTCAGGCCTTAGTACAACAAGAGGCTACCCATCTGAGTGTGTCAACTACACCCCCACAGGCTGAAAAAAAAGCACTGTGATGTCAGCAAAAAATGTCAGCTATTCCAACTGCAGGTCTACTTTTTTTCACTTGGAAATCAACACTTTGTATGATAAAACACAAAACGAAATAACATTTGTAGTCGTTGCTTTTTAAAGATGGAGGTTCTGTTGGATTTGATGAGCTCTTCAATATATTTGTCTCATTTCCCCAACTTTTCTATACCACTAAATGTAATTTTTTCTCTGTGAAGCTTCCATGACCATTTAAGACAGGTGACGTGAATTTCTCACCTCTAGTGGTGCCTTTTTTTTTAGAAAGCTGTCTTTTGATAAAAAAACAAAACAAATTTAAAGGAAAACTAAGACATGTCTTCTTTGTCAACAAACTGTATGTGAAACATTTTAAATGTCCTGAATTGTAGAGCTTCACAATTTGAGGTGAATGAGAATACATTGTTTTGTAAACTTTCAGAGTACTTTCTCATGGTGTAAGTGCTCTTTTTTTCTGCTCTTTTGAAATACATTTTTTTTTTGTTTGAATGACTTTGGGATTCTGGGATATTTACAATGTCCTCTTTAATGGTGTTTTTGCAATGTCACAGTGGCTTGATTAAGTACTACATTCTATGTATTGACCAATACCCTTTTTGCAATTAAAAGAGTTGTAATTCATTTCCCGACTATTTACATAATTTACATTCACCTTGTGTTGTCATTGCTGTACAACACAAGAAGACACATTCCGGTCTGAGCTAATTGCAAAATAACAACAATGGCAGATGATGCTGATCTAGTCATATTTCACTTTCACTTTAAAACAACTGATGATGACCTTGTTTTTATAGTTACTGGTGCGAGATACTGTATCCACTAAAAGTAGTGAGACTTTAGGCTCTCTGGGTGCCTTTAAAAGCTCTATATTAAGTGATAATTTATTATCATTACTTTGTGTTGTGTGAGCGTGTAGCACGCGTGTAGGCAAGGGCGTGCCTCTGCATGTCTGTGGGAAGGAGGGAGGGAGGTGCCTGAAGACACACCAAAGCACAGCGAGAAAAAAACAAAACAAAAAGCAACATCCGTATTACTATTCTGTTCATAAGCACCTCACCATTCTCCATCGCCATGGTAACAAGAGATCTGTCTCTATAGTAAACATTGAGCTCCATTATACAGCTGAGTTTCGGGGGAATGAATGGCACTTTAAGCTTTAGTGTCCCCTGTCTTCACAACGGACTATTTTCTTTTTAAACTGTCTGGGATAGACACACAGAAAGCCTGATTATACAGCTGTGACAGACACACAATGGGCTGTAGAGTATGCAGCTGTGACAAGACACATAAAACGTGTCATGTCAGCATCACTAAATCACAAGTCTCCCACTGGTACCCAACCCTGATGACCGGTAGGAGATGTTTCAGTCAAAAATAAAAAACAACCATTTTTGATCTTGATTAAGGTGAGCAGCATAGACGGAAAATAAAACATAGAGAGAGAAAAAGCATTTATGATTAACACTGTCCCATGAATGTTCCTTAAATATAAAAATAAAAAAGTACATGCACTGTAAATGGCATTCGATGATCTTGGTGCAAATATTTATTACAGCAGCTTATGCACTTATAAAAGACTGACAGCCTTTTGCATGATAAGTTATCCATCAGTGCCATTGCTGATGATATTTTATAGTTCCATGACTTCCTCAAACAAACCCTGCTTTTGTTGTGCTCTACAATATTGCCACGGTAACACAGATATTTTTTAATGACTGACTTTGATACCCCAGTTGGCCTGCAAAGGATGTCCTTCTTAAAGTTCCACTCCAATTGCCTGGTTTCTCCTAAAACCATTCAGAAAAATCTTGACATCATTCTCTAATGCCATCTGTTTTTTAAACAGAAAATAAACACGTTTGTTTTCAATGATAATATTTGTCTAATGCTTTGCCTGTTTTGCTAAACTGTGTGCTCCTATCGCTAACTAAATGAATTAAACGCTGTGCATGACAAGACTGAACAGAGGACATATAAATCAAGTGGATGATATATGTCTCTATCGCCCCCTACTGTAAAGATCCCTTATTTACATGCAGTATAAGGTATTCTGGTTAGATAGATTATAGCCTAAAAAACAGGGATGAGAGTACTGTATGCTATGATACAAATGACCAAGGTTACAATTTGACTTTCTACAAATATTGGCTATGTTAGTGTTAATCCTGTCAAATCACAACAACATTAAATATTAGGCCTGTTGATTCATAGAAATCTGATTGTGGGCCACAGCCCCTCTGGTTAGTAAAAGACCACCTAGGTGAGTAACGGATAAAATATAACTTTTTTGTTTACAGAATGGATAATCCAGGTAATGTTGTTTCTACAGCAGTTTTACAAAGGCTAAGATGAATAATTACTTTATGGTCGGTGTCATACATAATGATACCATATCAAAAGGCCGCGAGAAAAAAGACAAGTGTATTTCCAATGAATAGGACTTTCCTACCATCGCCTGGCTGCTTTTAGTAACTACACAACATTTCCCCATTTCCTCTGGAATGTTTAGGCCCATGTGCTATAAGAGGAAATAAGATATACAAGAAGTTTTGGCAGCAGGTCCAAGTGATCTGGATCTTGTCTGGTCACGTCAGGGGCAAATCTGAGGGTGAAACACATTAGTACCAGAGCAGGCTTTTATCAACGGAATGCCAATTACCGGGAAAGGACATCTGTGGTCTCGGGCAGTTCATCAAGCACTCACTCATGCCTGATTTCAACTGGGGCTTCTCTTGAAAACACACAGAAATCATCAGGGAGGTGAGGAGAGGGGAGGGAAGGAATGGATCATTTCTGTTTTACTCATAATGACAAGGTCACTCGATTTGCCCCCGGCTATTAAATAATGACTGCAATTTTGAAGCAGGAAAAGGATTGAGCTTTTTTGGTTTTGTATAAGATAAATAAAATTATGTTGTTTCATAGAGACCAAAGTATGGCCTGGTAAAGTCTTTGCAAAGCTTTCAAACAAGTAGCATCGATAAAAAATGTTTGCCATTATTTGTTGATGTTTGCCTCGAATACATTCAATAACAGTCTCTTAGTATCTGATCTGCTATCAAACACTAAGGGACACTGTGAAAAGTTCAAAGACTGGTGACAAGGGCACAAAACAGACTGATGGAGTTATATTTAGCATCTCTCTTGGGTACGTCCCAGCTCTGCCAGTACACACAAGGAAAGAGCTAGTGTTCGACGGCGTGAGTCCCAGATCACACCGGACAGAGGATTGTGAGCACGCCTAACTGAGATTGATTCCCTTTATACTTAAAGATAGTTAAGTGGCTCTACTTCCCATTGCGGTCTTCCCGTGTGTTAGTAAAAATGCTGAGGACGTTTTATTTTTGTCATAATGTGTAGGCTCTCCGATCATTGTCATGAGTCAGCGCTTTTGCCATCTCTTGCCGGGTCAAACCATTTGAGTTTGTTTTGTTCAGAGAGGAATCACAGTGCTCAGAGTGTGATGATGGGAACTACGGCAACTCATATTTCAAAGCTGGAGGCAATCAGTGGGACTCTCCGACTCAAGAACGGAGAAACCCGTGCAACAGTGAGTTAATCACATTATTGCAATTTAAATATCGGCTTGTCCAATAACCGTTTCTCATGAACTCGGGGGTTGATGTCAGAGATCATGGACCTCAGGGCTCCTAATCCAGAAGCCTTGCTTTAATATTGGTGGTCTATGATGTTTATTTAACTCCTGGAAGGATGGATGCATATCACCCTTCATTTTGAAGCTAATTGGCTGTCTGTCCAGAACCTTGGCCCAAGACTCAAAAACGGATGTTGCCATACACATTTATTTTTGTCCAATTATAGACAAGAATCTCATAGTTGGCCTGAGGTTGCCCTAAGGCTATTAGACTTCTAAACCACAACACAACACCCCCTAATCGACCTCCCCTTCATACCAGGATATGCAACACTCTGAAAAACCATAGGGATTCTAGACCAACGTTACTATTTTCCTCATGTGTGGATGTCTGGAGGAAAGATTCTGAAAGGAAAACTACTCAGCGAAGTCACACATACAGATAAATGCTCCAGTAATGGTTTCCTGTACACAGCAATCCCATTGTTGGAGTGAGATCACTGAGAGAGAGGAGAAGTCTATGGCGCAGACACATGCAACAGGGCCAGTCGAAGCCAAAATCCAGGGTGCAAGCCGATGAAAAGGGACCACTGTGATTCAACACGTGCGCACACTTGCATCGCTCTGCCAGAAGGTTTATCTCGTCTTTGGCTCCTTCCCCCCACACATCCCTCTCCTACCCTGTGTGCCCCCGGGCTCTGTTGGCTGCCTAAAAGCCTGTGCAATCGATACCTCAGCACTCACCTAACCGCATCTGATACACAGGAGAGGTTCTAGTAAGACCAGTTTTTTGTTTTGTTTTTGTTGGTCTGGTTTCAGCGGACGTAAATGTTCATTTTTTTCTTCTCTGGCATAACTCTTTGGAAGGGGAAAAAAGCACTTTAGGGTGCGGAACAAGAAATGCATCATTATGACCGGTGTCAATGGGAGGGGAAACTCACGGACTCGAGGCTGTAGCGTTTGGTGATCCCAGAAGAACTGAAACAGAGAGACTGAACGATGTTCTAAAGCGGATTGTGGTACAACAACAACGAATGCTTTTGTTTGCTCTGTTTGCCAGGTCTCAGAAACAGAGAGACTGAACGATGTTCTATAACAAATAAATGAATGAGAACCAGTTCCTGTGAGTGCAGTCCTTCAATGAAAATAAGAATCGTTACACTGGTTAGTTAGATAGTTACGCTCCCGTCACTGTTCCAAGATAGAGGGGTGTCCTCTCAACTACATTTCCCGACCGAGATTAAGTATAGGTGAGTACTCATTTGAATTTTCTATGAGTAATGCCTCGCCTATTTGCCTCTTTCTCGTGTCTCTCTCTCTCTCTCGCTCTGTATCGCTCTCTCACACACACACTGTAGACAAACACACACACCACACCTACACCACATTTCACCACGTAAACAGAACGCATGGCGGTAAACGCATTAATGATAGTTACTGAATGATATCAATACAGTCTGAATGGTCGTAAAGACTGTATATGTAAACGTTTGTACTTCATTGATCTATCAAGACCAAACACGCAGTGCACATTCGGTGGTCTAACTGGTACTGAAAGCTCTGGTTGGGCGTGGCCCTGAGTGTGTAAAATGACCCGTCTCAGAGATAGGTGTTGTCGGGGGGAGGAGAGACAGACAGGTATTTCAGCGTGACGACGACAAGGAATTGTTCTCACGACTCTACCAGGGAGGAACGGTAAACGTGATTCATATTTTAAACCATCTCTATTTGTAGGTTTTTGAACACTTATTCGTGAATTTGAGTTGTTGTTTAATGATAACTACTGAAAATATGACAGAACAACAGGTTTACTTATTCCTTTCCTTAGCAGGGTTTGCACTGAGAAAGGAGCGAACCATCTAAATGTACAACAACAATAACACAGGAACTGTTCATAACCCTTGTCTAACAAATACATAGGCGGTACTTTAAAAAACTTTTTGTTGTATCTTATCTTTGTTTATTAATGATTAACAGATCTTGAAATCACATAAAGGGTCTTTTATTTGCACCTCTGGAACACATGTACAATAAAACAACCATAGTACTGAATTAATACTTTGAGTTGCTCCTAGAATACAGCTAAAGGCTGAGCATGGATCAACATGTTGCAGGAAACTGGGTTATTATAGATGAATAACATCAGTAACCCCCCATGGGAAAAGAAAAGAAATGTTTGAATCAGAACATTTCTTTTTAAAATAGAGCTCAACATCAGAATGACATAGTAAGTAAAAAAAGTTATGTTTATGGCTAAGGTTCTTCTGTGACATCACATATTGGATCATAGTGGCCATATTGTCACAATAAACTTGAATCTAGACTAGATTATTAACACTGTCGTTTGTGAATTACGTCACTTATTACACAGGCGAGTTGGTAGGTACTGGTGTGCGATAATAGTATGGTCTTGAATTTTACCTGCTCTCTTTGAGATATTATAGAACTGTACAGAATCAAACTCTCCCCCAACAAAGTAAAGTTGATCTATCATCTTGTTCTGTTGGATTTGCATATGGTCCGAAGGTGTCAATACCGGGACCATGTTCGTATCAGCCACTCCATACAAGGCCCAGCAGTATGCACAACTCAAGAACAATTGCTTAGAGCAGAAGAACCTCTTTAAGGATCCAGAGTTTCCCATTACCGATGGATCGTTGTTTTATAAAAAACGTCCTCCTGGGAGAGTCGAATGGAAAAGGCCAAAGGTGAGTCCTCAAAAGTCAAGATTTATTCAATAAGATCTTCGTGTGATTCAATGTGCCTGTACTGTACTTTACAGGTTCTTGAAATAAAAAAAGAATTATTGACTTTAAGCATGTTTTAAACATATAATAGATTAGGCTACATTAAATTATTGGAATTGTTTGCATTTTTGGTGGACTTTTGTAATAGACAGGGCGTTCAAATAAGGAGCCATGCCCACTAGGAAAATCAAGGAGCCCGCTTTAAGTATCACACCACAGTGCACACTCATAGTTTATCTCAGTTTAGTCGGTTTCAATTGGCTGTTTACAGGCGTCATAAACTAGGAACTCCAGGAAGTGAAAAGAAGTGACAATGATGCATTTTAAACAAGGGTAAAAATGAATGTCGAACTTTGAACATAGCTGACGGCTGTACCTCCAAAGACATTCTATACTTATATATATAAGTATATACTTATACTTATATACTTCTTATACTTATAACTAATTATTACAAAAGCCTCAGATAGTTCAAGGAT
This sequence comes from Galaxias rostratus, assembly GCA_036024795.1. NCBI lineage: Eukaryota > Metazoa > Chordata > Actinopteri > Galaxiiformes > Galaxiidae > Galaxias > Galaxias rostratus. The sequence goes on along the minus strand of JAVQJS010148197.1, from coordinate 4,842 downwards.
GTATTGTTGTTTAGTGGTTTTAGCTAACTGGACTTGCAGGCTATTTCAAGAGTAGCCTCAAAGATATAAGATTGAAAATACTGTTAACTCACTCCTCGAGAGAATGTGTTTGAAAAAAAAAATATATATATATTTTTAGATCTTGTACTTGGATGAGTTACCTCAGATTTGAAAGATAACTTTTTGAGCAAATAAGTCTTGCACTTTTTGTTGTATCTACGTTTTTTCTTCTGTTGATCTTAGGATATCTGTCCTGATCCACGACTGTTTGTGGAGGGCATCAGCTCTCATGACCTGAACCAGGGGCTCCTGGGTAACTGCTGGTTTGTGGCTGCATGCTCCTGTCTGGCACTGAAGCCCCATCTTTGGCAAAAGGTGGGAACAATTTTGGTTCTGGCCATTTGACACTGACTCAAAGTCAAAGCTTAGCTTTCGGTCAATACATGAAAAAGGTGTCTTACTTTTACGAATTTGACGCTTTGTTGAGATGGTATTCAGTCAATGTAAAAGTTCCCTTACATACATCTGAGCATTAGAGTTAACGTGTGTGTATATGTGTGTGTGCGTGTGTGTGCGTGTGTGCGGGTGTGTGTGTGTGTGTGTGTATGGTACCAGGTAATCCCCGACTGGAAGGAACAGGAGTGGGATCCAAAACAACCAGAGAGCTATGCCGGCATATTTCACTTTCAGTTCTGGGTGTTTGGAAAGTGGGTCGATGTCGTGGTGGACGATCGGCTCCCTACTATCAACGGACAGCTAATCTACTGCCACTCGAAATCCCAGAACGAATTCTGGAGTGCCTTGCTGGAGAAAGCCTACGCTAAGTATGTTTACTATGAGACAGCATAGAAGAACTGACAACTTCAGCTATGTAGTTTAAAGAAGGGCTCCCTGATTAAACCCACAACCTTTTCTTAAATGATAATTGTTACCTTCCCACCCGTGGTGGTAAGGCTAGCAGTATGGAGGGGAGCGTAACAGCCCGTGCTGGTAATAGAGGGGTCTTTAGTGAAGGAGGATAAACCGGCATACATAGTATAAAACCCCAGGTGGGGTTGTATTTACAGGAAAGAGAAAGAAATGAGACTGGAATGCAGTGTGGAGAGAGTTGCTTTTTGACATTAAGCCATTTTACTTTGCTTTAAAATTGCACACCTCATTTGCTTTGCCTCCCCCCGGAATTTAGTAATTGGGTTACTTTAACAATTAAACCCATGAATACAAAAAAAAACTAACCTTTTAACATTAAATCCCGGTGAGTGACCCTTGACCTTTCGCGTCTCTCTAGGCTCTCTGGTTGCTACGAGTCTCTGGACGGTGGTAACACAGGAGATGCCGTTGTGGACTTCAGTGGCGCTGTGTCGGAGGCAATCGACCTGGTGACTGGGCCTTACCGTAATGACCAGACAAAACAAGACATTCTCTTTAAGGATCTTCTCAAAGTCTACGAGAGGGAGGGCATCATCAGTTGCTCCATTACGGTTGGTTTTCTCGTTTACATTTTTTTTGGGGGGGGGAGGTTAATGGACCTCTTCCTGATTGTATCCTAAGAAGAAATATATATAATAAGCATAATTAGCACCCAAGGTGCTGAAAAATCGCAATTAAGATGTTTACGTAAACATTGATAGTTGTAATTATTTGAACTAGTTGGATCGAATGACAATTTTATTCATTAACCCAAAAAGTTCCCGTCAGCACATCAGAGTTCAGATTTCCTTGGAGAATGTTTTGCGTGTCGTAAAACGCATGTGCGCGATGACCCCTGACCCTTGCCCCCTTTGCTTCAGGCCTCGCCTGCGGAGATTGAGGCTCGGCTCCCCAACGGTCTGGTGAAAGGTCACGCGTACTCGGTGACCGCGGTAAAGAATGTCCGTCTGGGCCACGGCTTCGTGGCGTACTTCAAGTGTGCGACGGTCCCTCTGATACGCATGAGAAACCCCTGGGGAAAAACGGAATGGAAAGGTGCCTGGAGTGACGGGTGAGGACAGGCAGACGTTTCCTCGCCGCGTTGAATCGTTGTTCAACCTCTGGAGCACACCTAGGCGTTAACAAAACCTGCAGTGGTCAAATTGTGAGGATTAGGATTGATCTCTATGTTTTACTATTTGAACGTTAACCCCTGGCAGTCCTGTTGCAGCTCTCCGGAATGGGAAACGATTGGCAATATGGAGCGACGGAACCTCGGGATCGTAGTCGAGGACGACGGGGAATTCTGGTGCGTGTTAGATGACAAAACCTCTCCTGAGTCTTTTTCTCATCCTTTCTAATGATGTAGATGATGGATTTTTGTATTTATAATTATCATTTTTTATTTATGTGGTGGTTATTGACTGAGACAGCGGTGCTCTATTGAAAAATGCAAGCAATGACATAATACACATAAATATGCATTTAAATAAAAAAGCACAACATTAGAAAAAATAGAATTATGATTAAGTCACTTGTCACAGTACCTACACTTAAAACAAGAACACTCTTTGCCTTCCATTTGTCTTCCATTAAAACCTTGTTAAACACCTTGTGAAAAAAAACACACAACCCCTTTTCCAAGCCCTGTTGTATCTGTGCTCCATATAGTGCTAATGCTATTCATTTTTTGATAAATTCCAGCGTGATATTATGGTCATTTTCTTGTGTATCTACAGGATGTCGTTTTCCGACTGGTGTCAGAACTTCACAAACATCGACGTGTGTCGCGTGATGAACACCTCGGCGCTCAGCATCAGCAAGACGTGGTGCGAAGCGGTGCACTTTGGGAACTGGGCCAAGTATTCAGAGCCTCTGCTCAACCGCTGTGGAGGCTGTGCCAACCACAAGCAGACCTTCCTGCAAAACCCGCAGGTGTGTAAACGACGCTCAGTCGTCCCCTTGGGGCAGTTTTACATGCTCGCAAACACATTAGAAATATATTGCCCCCTTTTTTCGTCTAGAAATTGTCAGGGTAGATCGCCAATTTATCTCCAAAGATTCTTAGTTATGCCAAGCTGTCAGTCTCTTAATTGCGCAATTTTTATGTATTTATGTAACTTTTTCCAGTTCTTCACAATGATGGCCTCAAAAATACCCATTTACATACGTTGTCATTCTGTTTCTTCATTCGCTCGATTTCTTTTTCACGTCAGTACATGTTTGACGTGACCAAAGACGAGGACGAGGTCTTGGTCTCCCTCCAGCAGAGGGACATGAAGATCCACAGAAGCATCGGCCAGGGAGAGAACCTAACCATTGGCTTTACCCTCATCAAGGTATGTCAAACACGAGGAGACATACTGTAGACACACCCATAGAAAGTGGAAGTGGTTGGGACTGGAATGTTTTCCACTGGGCCGATACTAACCTGTCTACGCGACCCGAGTGTTGAAAGACGCTAGTGAGCTGTTTGAATCGTTTGGCTTCAGCAGGATTGGCTGGGGAGAGATGGATCATTTGGTTAGCGTGACCGTCTGGGTCTGTAAGACATATGTGATAGAGGTCACCGTGTTGGTCTGAAGTGTGTAATGAGTTGGCTTGGGGTGTACGGCTATTTGTCTGGGACCTGAGTGTGTTTCAGTTCTCAACACGTCGTTGGCCTCCTTACTTTGTCTGCTTGGACAAACAGGGAATCAGTCCGTTGAGTGTTTAAGACTGTGTTTTGAGACGGCCATTACTTACCGTGCCGTGTTCGTATTCCAGAAAAACAATCATTTCAACAAGGCTCTTAATCATGCCTGTCTGATGTTTAATCTGTGCAAGCTGCAAAAACAAACGGCAGCATCGAGCACCCCAACTCCAGTGCCTTATACTGCGAGAAAATCTATCTAGATACAGTGTGAAATATAAGACATATTATAGGTCGCAACACACGGTCTTGTTGGAGATACAAGTTTAGATACTCACACAAGAAGGTGTGAAGTCAAGCAAGTGAAGTCATCCGAAAGTTAAACAAGCACTACCCAAAGTCGCTGCAACGTTACCGTAGCGTTGTTGTTGTTGTTGTCGTTCTCCAGGTGGAGGACAACAGGAAATACCGAATGCACGACATCCTCACTCAGCAGGCCATGGTGACGTCGAGTTACGTGAACGCCCGCACGGTGTTCCAGAGGTGTGCGCTGACGAAGGGGCGCTACATCATCATCCCCACCACCTTCCTGCCGGAGGTGCTGGGAGAGTTCATGCTCCGCGTGTTCACCGACGTGGATTCGGGATGCAGGTTAGCGATAGGCTCCTAACAAGGAGTTGTCTCCCCGGGCGATAAAGCTCTCGATCCGCCCTCGACGCTGGTCTCACTCGTTTACACTGTTCTCTTCTTCTCTTTGTTGGCGGTAGGGAGCTGACGGAAGACAAGCCCAAGGTGAGGTGTTGGACTCCGTTTGTGGGCTACCCTCAGGTTGTCAGCCACATATACGTCCACGGAGCAGAGGGCTTGGAGAAGCAGGACGCGACCGGAGGTAAGAGCACCAATGTCGAGTTAGAATGAGGATTATAGTTATAGCGCAATTCTTTTTTTTTTTGGGGGGGGGGGCAGTTTCTTGGAGTATTTCTTCTCTGTATCTCATATGTTTTCTCTGTATTTCTATGTGTTAAGGGGCTGACCCCTATGTGATCATATACTGCGAGGGTCACTCAGTCAGGTCAGCTGTCCAGAAGGACACACGGGATCCAAACTTTTTCACCAGAGCTGTCTTCTACAGGAAAAAACCAGAAAAGCCAATGACTGTGGAGGTGAGATCGAGGACCTCAATTTGCATTTGTACACTCATGTATGATATATATATATATATATATATATATATATATATATATATATATATATATATATATATATATATATATATAAAAAAATAAAACAAAAACAAAAAG
>JAVQJS010148183.1:0-11573 GCA_036024795.1 Galaxias rostratus | reverse complement strand
TGAGTGTATGTGTGTGTCTGTCTGTGTGTGTGTGTGTGTGTGTGTGTGTGTGTGAGTGTATGGGTGTGTATGTGTGTGTTTGTGTCATACTACAAAATACTGTTATTGTATGTGTGTGAATCCATACAACATGCACTTTTTAATATTCTGATCACTCTGCAGTATTCTCTGCCACATACTGTGCCAACACCTTCTCCTGTGTGTGTGTGTGTGTGTGTACAGTAAAATGTGTGTGTGTGTGCAGTAAAAGGGTTGTGTGTGTGTGTGTGTGTGTGTGTGTGTGTGTGTGTGTGTGTTTGTGTGTGTAAAGTAAAATGTGTGTGTGTGTGTGTCTGTTTGTGTGTGTGTGTGCTGAGCTGACAAAGCTTGTTGACCTTTGACCTTTATAGATGTAGTGCCTGTCAGACAGCGATCTATCAGGCCAGAGGCCAAGCCAGTGACAAAGGACAGAACTAATGTTATATCCTTGTACGATATATATATAATGTCATAATATATGTATAATATACAATATATTATAATATATTCATATTCACAGAGAAATAACCACATATTATATCTGGATTATATAGGGCAAAATTTTTTAAAGTATGAATGCTTTTCACAATTTTTTATTTTTTTTTAATCAATAAATAAAATACAATGTGAGTGGAAAGGAAACGAATATCAAATTAACATTTAGAGTAGATCATAGAGTGACCACTGTGTCAAAGCAGCCTACGCTGCCTGACACCTATGCACAGCACTGTGTACACTGTGGAGAGAACCCTGCTTCACCCCATGGCTCTGAGAAACTCGATCAGACATGGAGGATGCAGAACTCCTCCGCTTTTCAAGTTCTCGTTTAGTCCATTTGGTTTAGAATCCGCCTCTCCTTATCGGAGTAACAAGGTGCAGTACTAAGTAAAAACATCCGACTAAGCTGCACAGTGTCCAATATATTGGATGGGGCAGGCCTAATGTGTGTGTGTTTACGTGTGTGTGTGTGTGTGTGTGTGTGTGTGTGTGTGTGTGTATGTGTGTGTGTGTATGTGTGTGTGTGTGTGTACCTGCATAATGTTATCAGGGTGGCTTAGTTTGACATGGGCACATCCAGTGATGTATGTGTTACATTTTACTGTAACCAGCGGCAACACAGAGAAAGAGCAATGAGAAAGCAGGAGACTCCATTCACTACCATACACCCATATCATACTATACCATAATCATATAGGCCCCATTCCTAATAACAATAATAATAATAATAATATTGTCATCATTCACTGTATCTAGCCCATACCCACATGTAACCTTATACCACAATATCCATCCATCCATCCATTATCAGAACTGCTTATCCTATGCAGGGTCACAGGGGGGGCTGGAGCCTATCCAAACCAACTGTGGGCGAGAGGCGGGGTACACCGTGGACAGATTGCCAGTCCTTCGCAGGGCTAACACATAGACATACAACAACTCACACTCACATTCACACCTATGGACAATGTAGAGTCACCAAACAACCTGCATAATCTCGGCACAAAGCTATAAAACCGACCCTGCATAGGATAAGCAGTATTGCTAATTGATGGACGTTCGTGCTTCTTGGCCACCACACAGTGCTATTATTCGAATTGCATTCATACATTGCAAAGTGCTTCATAAATATTTTACATTTAGACGTACAATAACAGTGCAATGTGCAAAATGTGTATCTTTATCTAATGCATACGCCATATGCATTATCATTAAACTGGCAATAGTACTTGCTTGTACAGTGGTGAGGGCAACTTTAGAAAGAAAAAAAAACGTTACTTGGTTGTGAACATGAACACAACCCTTCATTTTAACGTTCCGGGGACGTACATTTACAACGTTCTAATGACTTAAACTGCATCACCAACAAGGAACGTCCCCAGAACATTTTACGCCTGCGCCATCCATATTTGTTCCTGTGCACCTGGTCTGCAGCATCCCGGTAAAGACAAACTTCTCGATTTATACGGAAGGAGACAAGTTTGGCTGTGCGTGCGAAGGTTAGCCCAATGCCGTTTAAAGACTCTGTATTGGCCTATACAGTGTGTGGTGTGGTGTGAATGAAGTCAAACTGTCCCATGGTTCCAATGTTTGGTTCGCAAACTACCTAGAAATCAGACCAAGGCAGTAGTCATGTTTCTTAACCTCTGCACAATCTTTTGCGGGACTAACGTCAGGCTGCATTGTGAAGAAAAAAAAACAAGCCTTTACCTTTCCATTTGTTGGGGGTTCTTGGATGTATATGTTACTCATTTGTAGTTTTTGTAAGGAAATTACAATATACAAATAAAGTGTTTTGTTCACTAGTTGGAAAATCTTGCATGGATCAAGAACATGCACTATAAACTCAACGTTGTTTACGCTATCTGTTTCAAAATCCAGTGTTTAGGATAAACCTTTCTGCTGGGGGGAATTTTTTGGAAATAACACAACATAGGCCTTTATTTTTTAGAATTGACAAAGTAGTAACTGTAATAATAGATATTTATAAAATATGGTTTTCTATACAACTACACTATCAGTAAGTATAACCATATCGTAATGTGTCGTCTATAAAACTTTTTTATACTCCTTACCCCTGAAATTATACGATTGGTTCAGCTCCAGTGTTCCGCAAAAAAAACACGGCTTGAAAAATCAAGGAACGACTCTCAGATGAAACAACCCACTAAACTTAAACAACAATCGTCTAGTTTTATTCAACGCATTTATGTAGAACAAACTATTATTATTTTAATTTATATAACATTTTATGGACCACCAATACAGCGTATCTTCAGTGGCTGATGTGTTAATATTAGGCTTTAATAATTCCACGCTAGTGTTTCAACCGACGATATTATGTAGTAGGGATATTTGGAAAGTACGTCAGACCCTTTTCCGTGTTTGTTGAAGAAAAATGGCTGTTCCAGGTATGCTTTCACCTAGCTATAGGAATATTTTTCTTTGATAAGTTCCACGTTTATTATATGTTAACATTAAAAAATTTTGAGGGGACAGTTAATTTTGAGAGTAACGGTAGGATCAGTCTCAACACTTCAGGTTACAGATTGGACCCAGGCTAGATCAGACATACGTGATAGCTAAAGACGGTTAACGGTTCCGTACAAGCAGATAAATGCACTAAGCACTACAAAACTGCAATGTATCTTCGAGTTTAATGATACTTTTTGCTACAGGTCCTAATAAAGACAACATCAGAGCTGGCTGCAAGAAATGTGGCTACCGTAAGTATTTTTAGACCAACGCTACACGTTATTTGTTAAAGTGAATATGTCCGAAAGCTTAGTAAACTCAAGGCAAGGACGAGTGGTTATCAGAATGTCTACAATAGTATTCCTTACGACAAAGCAATTAACCCTTTACTAACAACTCAAAATCAGCCTGTTTTTAAATAATAGCTATGCCATTGTAGAATAGTACAGAAGTTGAGAAGGCTTAAGCGCACTACCCTCCAAAGTAGTAGACGGGACAAACGTGTTTTCAGTTTTTTTCCTGTAAATCAAATTATTAAACAGCGAATGCTCCATATTCGTGTTATTCATGAAACGCTTATTCATAAGAACAAATTCTGACATTTTCAGTTGATCTAAAAGGGAGAAATTTAGTGTAAAGAAAAAAAGAAAGTGTTTTTATTTTACAAAATGTATACTTTTTTGCAGCCAAGCAGTGTCTTCAGGGAGCTCAAACCTCCTATGGCCAACTTTGACATTAATTTACTCCTGCGTCTGGGGAAAATTATGTTTATGTTGCTACAGATACAGGTACCCTGTTAATTTCTAAGTAGGCCTATGGATATAAGCAGATCAGAGCGCTCAGTGAACCACATAATACAGTAAGGTCTTGCCATGATGGAAGAGAAGATGGTATCTTGGTCAAGTCAACAACATAAGCTCATACCGAAGCGCTAGTTTATACATCTATTGATTATTTATAACCATAACCACTGTGTAATAGAATAAGGTATGCCTATCTATTTATATTTTGGCTTGGAATGATTTTATATACATATACAGTTCCAATCTAAAGTTTGGTCACACTTTCCCATTCACTATAATTGGAAATTATGCCCTAACTTTTCAGTGGTACTGTATGTTACCTAATGCTAATGCAGACTGTTTGTTTGTCAGGTATTAGGCTAGAATGTTGGAGCATGGAGCCCTTGTCTTAAACAACAAAGTAATATAATATGTGACGATGCAACATTTAACCCTATCTTTTGCAAAATATTGATTATTTCGCTCACAGTAAAAGACTACATTGATGTCCAAGTCGGCATTAGAAAGGTTTGGCTTTCAAACGACTCAGTAGCAAAATCTCTGCAAATGTTGAAACCTTTGCCCGAAATATTTTTTGGACTGTTTAATCACTTTATTAAAAAAGTAAACTGAAAATGCGTTTGTCCTGCCTTCAAGTAGTATGATGATACCAAGTGCTGCAAATAACAGATTTTACTTCATCACAAAAACAAATGTAGATGTACCTTTTAGTGGCATGTTTTATGTGTTTTTACATCTATAGCATGAATGTGGGACTGGAAGGATATCCATATCTATATTATTGATGGGATGATGAAAAATGCTAAATGAGATTGTGTTTTGCTGCTACTAAAGTTTACACTTACAAATCAAACCAAAAAAATGTTTGTCATGCATTTCAATTTGAACACATATAATGTGGAAAATGATAACGCTACTGTGGAATTGCATTTGCATTATTACATTTTAATTTGCTGACAAACTGAAAATGTATTAATTTGTTTTTTATTAATACACATCTAAAACATCTGATGATTTGAGACAAATCACTTGATTAAAAAGAAAATGGTTTAAGTTGCTAACGTCATGTACTTTTAATATATTTTTATATGTATGTTACAGCTGGTCATTTGACATTTGAGTGCCGCAACTTTGTTCGAGTTGACCCTCAGAAGGACATCGTTCTGGACGTGAGCAGCACCAGTAGTGAAGAGAGTGAGGAGGTTGAGCAGGAGGATTTGCCAAAGGAAAAGCTCAGGCGCATTGGGTTCCAGAAGGGTCAGTATTGCATAGTCTGAGGATTTAGTAGCCCTGCACCTCACCATTTAAGTGTCGTCTACAGTAAATACTGCAAATTATAAAATTGGCGTGATTGCCATATAGCTCGAAAACGCTGTTGTACAGTCATGCAACGCAGTCATACCTTGCTTTAAGTTGCTGTTCCATTGCTGAAGACTAATCATTTCCTACAGTCAATTGTTAACAGTTTTTTTCTCAACAACTTAATTCTGCTAGAGACACAGTTGAAACCAAAAGCTGTGATAAAGAACATTTTTACATGTACTGTTCTAGTGTTATTGCTCATTTTCACCGTTTGAAATAGATTTGCTCTGATTTGCTACAGAGACACAAACGTCAAGATCTTACTATAAGACAGCTTGAGGCAAATCCCTGTAACTTGTAGCTCCTCCAAAATGTATTACCACAATTATACATTAACACCTGTGTGCATTTAGTAATTCAACAGAATTGCTAGCCAAGGTATGGTGAATAAGCACTTGTTTCAATTATATTGACTGTGTTTGCCTTGTTACCTCTCTAACAGTTGCCGTTATAGACAGGTTGAGCGCACACACTTCATCTCATTCACCAACCCTTATTTAGAATAATTAACCTACTAACGCAATTTTAACAATTTCATTCTGACATTCATCAATTCACCAATTTTCATATTTGGAATTGTTCTAAGTTAAAAACAGAATATCAGCACAGTTTTGCCAATTTGAGTGCTGACAGGTGTGCACAAATTGTTCACCATTGCGTTTTGTCCAATTGTTCAGTTATATACTAGTATTGAAATTACACTAGTATTTATATTATTTAGAATATTCATATGTTCTATTCCTTTACAAAACATTATGTATAAAATAAAAACCAAACTACACTTTCATTCACACACAGAGCTCAGTCTGTCTAAATGCTGAGCTGACGGCACACTCTAGAGTGGTGTCTTTAAATAATGGTCCTGGTGTGCACGTCCAGTTCTGATAACTCGGGGGTAGCCTTTCAATTTTATTGTGTAATGACACTGCATGAATCGGTCATTATACTGAGAAAACACTTTTGGTAAACAAAACCCCATCTTTAGATTTCTGTTAACGCTGTAAAAAAGGGAACTGTTGGCTCTCAAACTGGATTTATTTGTTTTCAACTAGTCACAGGTGTACACGATGATGCCAGAAAAGATAAGCACAAAAGAAAGAAAACCAAAGACAGAAAATCAAGACAGAGGTATTATTTGATCATGTTTTATACTAAATATATATATATATGAAACTCAGTAAAAAGGCTTTGTAAGGATTGTCAAGATCTAAGAATTTAGATTTCACTTTCAGGTCTTGTTCATCAAGTGACGAAAAAGAAAGCAAGAAGAGAAAAAAAATCTATGTTTCTTCTCCTTCATCAAGTGAAATAGAGAAACATAAAAAGAAAAAGCACAAGAGTCACAAGAAGTATAACAAGGATCACAAAAAAAAACACAAAAGGAAACATGAAACTTCATCAGACAGCTCCTCGGACACAGCCTGACACATACCATATTAATCAATCAACGGTCAAATGTTATTGTCAGTTGTTGAAGTGTCTTTTTACAACTGTTGAAATAATTTTCTGATGGGATGACTGTATTTTCCACTACAATTTGGCCAAGCAAACCTTCAAGTTTCTATCTGTTTACCTTTTACTTGAGCAGAATTAAGTTCACCATGTATTTAGTGGTTCAATTACATTTTGTTGTCAATTATTTTGCATTGAGGTATTAAATTTGTTTTTATTTTTACAATATCATGTTTCTTTGTGTGTGCGTAATTATTGTATAAAATTATATTGTCAAGCTAAAAATGACTCCAAATCTATGTATGAAGCGAGGTATTAAGTGTCTGATTTAGTAAATTTTAAGAGGTGCCTCGATTTGGTCTCTAGGGGGCATTTTATCTTACGGAACCAGCTCCCCGTCGCCATCACGTGTACGGAAACCCAAAAGATTGGGAAATCGCTCGAAAAATGGCGGCTGATACGGACAGTGTGTTACTGGACCGAAAACGTGAAGAATGTGACTCTGGAGATGGATTGGACGCGTGGGTGGGACCTATGCCAAGTGAAGCTGTTCATCCTGCAAAGAAAAGAAAAGGTTGGTAATATCAATCCATCCATTAGCAATACCGCTTACCCTATGCAGGGTCGCGGGCGGCTGGAGCCTTGTCCCAGCCGACATAGGGCGAGAGACTATCACAGGGACAAACAACAACTCACATTCACATCTACGGACAATTTGGAGTCACCAAGTTTCCTTTTTACAGCATCAAGGCTGATAATATGTTGACTACTAAATTAGTTAAAGGCGAGATATGCAAGTTTTTTTTGTAACAGATTACCATTGCCTTTCAACGGTTTGTACTTTTTATAGTAAATGGGAGAATTCAAATGATGCTGTTCCGATAAGTCTTCTTAAAGCCCCAATATTTTAAACACATCTTGTGTGCCACTGGTTATGAACCGCGAACCTGACGAATTGCTTTACGGCTTCTAAGAAGTGCGTCACTAAATCGGGTGGAGGATGGCTATGTTCGGAAATGCCCGTTTAAACACTATCTACCACCTACTCAACGAGTACATACAATCAAATGTCTTGAATGTTTTAATATTTTTTTGTTAAATTGTTAGTTTGACTAAATTGGATCAAACTGATCCAAGCCCAGAAGGAAGTTGCAAAATTGCATTTTGGGGCATGAAGTATCATGTACGAACCTTTGTAGGTCACTCAACGTTCCCCAAATATAGTTGTCATCCGGGAACGTTTTCTATTCTCAAATTTCACATAGCCTACTATGTACCATTGACATACTGCACACAAATTTTTGGTCATAATTGTAGTACAGAGTGTTGATGTTGAGTATTCTGCATACTTTTGCAACAATTAGTTAAAATAATGACACTAAGCAAACTGAAGGGATTCCCAAAACTATAAAATACATATAAACTCCTCATGCGGCATTAGCAACTCAAAACAAGCCAGTATTAACTTTAGTCGTCACAGTCTTTGAATCTTGTTTTTCATGCAGTTTTGGAATACGAACGAGTTTACCTGGAGAACTTACCCTCTGCTGCCATGTATGAACGAAGCTATATGCACAGAGACGTCATCACACATATTGTGTGTTCAAAGTGAGTCAATACCTATGCTACAATGACATTTTCTCGGATATTCTCAAACCCCCGCACCCCAAACATGATTTGCATTTTTAACTTGTATGTTTAGAATGTTCATTGATACAAATCACTAACAAAAGCCTTTGTTACATTTAGGACAGATTTCATTATCACAGCTAGTCAAGACGGCCATGTCAAATTCTGGAAGAAAAAAGAGATTGAGGGGATAGAGTTTGTCAAGCACTTCCGCAGCCACCTGGGTATGGAGCTGCAGGATCACGGCGTAAGTCATTGTAACCTAATGGAGTATAAGCTATATCTCTAGTTTTTCCTGTCTGTCTTACAGGTGTGATTGCGTGTATCTCTATCAGTGCTGAAGGGGCCCTGTTCTGCTCTGTGGGAGATGATCAGGCCATGAAAGTGTTTGACGTCATAAACTTCGATATGATCAATATGCTTAAATTAGGGTATGTTTATTAAATTCTGCATATGCATTCTTTTCTAAGTTGTTTTTTAGGTAGATGTATTTGTAAAAAGAATGTAAAAGCTTGACTGTAAAACAAACTCTCATGTTGCCTTGTAGCTTCCAGCCAGGCCAGTGTGAGTGGATCTACAATCCAGGAGATGCCATCTCCACCGTGGCCTGCTCTGAGAAATCCACAGGGAAGATTTATGTCTATGATGGGCGGGGAAGCAGTGATGTGCTTCACACCTTTGACAAGATGCACTCCTCTCCGCTGACCCAAATTCACCTGAATACAACATTCCGGGTAATCGTCTCTGCTGACAAGGCAGGTATGCTGGAGTACTGGACTGGTCTGCCGAATGAGTTCAAATTCCCCAGACATGTTGACTGGGAGTACAAAACAGACACAGACTTGTATGAATTTGCAAAAAACAAAACCTATCCCACGAGCCTGGTTTTTTCTTATGATGGAAAGAAAATGGCTACCATTGCCACCGATCGCAAAGTCCGGATTTTTCGCTTCCTCACCGGGAAACTAATGAGGGTGTTTGATGAATCTTTAACAGTAAGTCCCAACTGCTTTTTACATGGTAGTGTCAGCAAGCGGGTAGAATTTGGATAAGTGAAGATTATTGTGAAACCCTTACTATATCCTTGTTTAGATGTTTACAGAGCTGCAGCAGATGAGGCAGCAGCTGCCTGACATGGAGTTTGGCAGGCGGATGGCAGTGGAAAGAGAGCTGGAGAAACTGGACGGCATCCGTCTGACCAACATCATCTTTGACGAGACAGGACACTTTGTCCTCTACGGCACCATGCTGGGCATCAAAGTCATAAATGTGGAGACAAATAGGTGTAGATCAAAATAAACTTGAGTTGATGGACTTGATAGCTTTAAGTTGGTATTGTTACTGATATCTGTATTAAGTATTTTTCGTCAACAGTTCCTTTGGTGTATGCAAGTTCAATAGTAGGCACTTTGTGAACCAACACTAATATTGATGTCTGGTTAGGTGTGTAAGGATTCTAGGCAAGCTGGAGAACATGCGCGTTGTCCAGTTGAGCCTTTTCCAGGGAATCGCTAAAGCAACCCAGGTTGCCCCCACCATTGAAATGAAGGCGTCTGACAACCCCGCCCTCCAGAACGGGGAACCAGATCCCACCATTTTCTGCACTGCCTTCAAAAAGAATCGCTTTTACATGGTGAGAAGACGGGACAGATTTGTTAGAGAATGAAAACGGGAAATAGTTAACATTACATTCTTTAATTTTGAAGTTCACAAAGAGAGAGCCAGAGGACACAAAGAGTGCGGAATCGGACAGGGACATCTTCAACGAGAAGCCATCCAAGGAGGAAGTTATGGCTGCCACACAAGCTGAAGGACCAAAGAGGGTGTCAGACAGTGCCATCATCCATACCACCATGGGAGACATTCACATTAAGCTCTTCCCAGTCGAGTAAGTTCCTTTCAATAGAATGTCGTGGAAAGTGCACTACACCTGCACTATTAAATTCAGTTCAATCAAATTATCAATAATGCTTTTTTTAAGGTGTCCTAAAACGGTGGAGAACTTCTGTGTCCATAGCAGGAATGGTTACTTTAATGGTCACATATTTCACAGAGTTATCAAGGTATGCACATTTTGCCATATTAGATATATTGAAAGGCTTAATAAAAATAGTTTGATTGTTTGAAATTGTAAAAATATATATATCCTACATCATCGTCAGCTGCTTCAACCTATTCCGGTATCTGTAAACCTTTGTTTGCAGGGCTTCATGATCCAGACTGGGGACCCTACAGGAACAGGCATGGGAGGGGAGAGCATCTGGGGAGGGGAATTTGAGGATGAATTCCATGCTACACTTAGACATGACCGACCATACACGCTCAGCATGGCCAATGGTGGCCCTGGCACAAACGGATCCCAGTTCTTCATTACCGTTGTACCTACGGTAAGAGTAAACATTTGAATTGTGTGTGTGTGGAATCCTTCAATATTTAAATAATTCTTATTTGATATGTGTTTGTTAAAGGGTCCATAAGCTAGACAAGGGGTGTTGAACAATTAATTAAAGATTGATTAATCTTCAATGAGGATAAAATCTTTCAAGAGTTTCAAATTAAACTATTAAATTGAACCGTTTGTGTTCTTGAGTGTTGAAATTCACTTAGTGTGTTGTTTTTGTATCCCGTATGTGTTCTGGGCCTTTTTTAGAAGCATTTGTTTAAGTGACACCATCACATTGCTGCAAGGAGACTCTGGTTACTTGTAATTAGAACTGAAGATCTCTGCATGATTTACAGTATGTCGATTAGTACATTGGAAGTACACATCAATCTTTTGTTTTAACCTACCCCAATGACTTAATAGACGGAATTTAATTCCATCAGAACAGATCATTTCAGCAGCTAGCCTTTCTGTGAACCAGCCGTGCAAGACTCACCCCTGATCTGATTTCTATGGATTTTGGAGTTTTGAAGAGCTTCTTTCAATGAAAAATGTAAATAAGGCCAGACACTACAGGTGAAAAGGGTAAACATTGAAAGTAATATCCCAATTAAACCTCCCCAATTGATTAATAACAATAAGACAATACAAATCTGTATTGAAAATTTGCATCAATTTGATGCATTATCTAATTATCTATGTGTTGATTTGCATACATTTCCAAGAAAAATTCTGAACATTATATAAAGCCACGTTCTTAAATATTATATTTGTTTTGTTGACATATTAGAGGCAAATATGTATTTTCATCACTCCATAAATCTGAAAATATCGTTAACAGCCATTAAAAATCTATATTTTTGTATTATGTTTTTTCATAATTTTTTTTATATAAATCAGGTCATGAATGATACATGCACAAACCCCTCTGTATTAGCCATCAGAATATAGAT
>JAVQJS010148180.1:0-11046 GCA_036024795.1 Galaxias rostratus | reverse complement strand
ACCGATCCACTGTCTATACTGTTTATACCAATCCACTGTCTATACTGTTTATACCAATCCACTATCTATACTGTTTATACCAATCCACTATCTATACTGTTTATACTGATCAACAGTCTATACTGTTCATACTGTTTATACTGATCCACTGTATATACTGTTTATACCTAATGGCATTGTATTTGTATTTCTTGTATTCATATATATTCATTTACGTACGTACACTTTACTGCATTTTACTGCTTCTTTTGCACGTCTGGTTAGATGCTAACTGCATTTCGTTGTCTCAGTCCGTGTACTTTGTGCAACGACAATAAAGTTGAATCTAGTCTAATCTAAATCGAATCTAATATCAGAGAAAATGGATAATACATTACATTTATAAAGTGCTTTTCAAAACACCCAACGACGCTGTACAATAATAAAGCAAACCCACCCAATGGACATTAAACGTGACCTTCTAAATTACTGTCCTGATTATTCTGTTCTTGTATACACAAAAAGCTACTTTCAAATTTGCCACAAAATACCAGTGTCACAACAAGTGAAAAAGTTCAATCAATCAAACCAATACAACAATGAAACAATTGTGTAATAGGGTACTCACATTTAAATACAAATGGCAGCCCTACGTAGCAGTGATCACCACACTGCAAACGGCCGTCAAAATAAATATTTGCTACCTGAAAAAAGGAGAGAGAAAAGAGCTCAGTCTAGAACAAGAATCCTCATCATTATCAGAGTATTAACAGTGGTCAAGTACCGCTCAAGAGCAATTACTGTGCTAGACTACTGCTCTAAAGTAGTTACTCTGGAAGAGCACTGCTCTAGAGTAACTATTACTTTGGTCCAAAAAAGCAAAGAGGACAAACAGAAAGACTGCTGACCACTGCAACATTTATGCTATTGGGTCAACCGTTTCATGCTTCTTTTTTTTTTCAAGCAATATAACAAGAGTGACACTGCAGTCCAAAACACGCAGGTTGATTGGTGACTCCAAATTGTGAGTCGTTGTCTGTGCATAGGATAAGCAGTGTAACTAAAGGATGGATGGATGGATGGATGGATGGATGGATGGATTATCAACTGTGTTTTTCGTTCAGCCCTGAGTGTAATGGTTTCATTTTCTTTTCATTAGGTTTGGGTAGTATCTTCTGTGTGACCATTGCCATGATAGCGCAGCAGCTAGGGGCGCTTGGTTTGCTCTGCTCTGATGGACTGTTGGACGGGGCGGGGGGGGGCGCACCTTAGACTTCCGCCTGGGCTCCAGCTCGTCTTTGTTGTTGCGTAGCCGTTTGTAGTAGAAGCGCACGTCTTCCGTGAGGGACCGGATGTGTTGTAGACGAACCTTTTGTGTGAACGAGCTCTGGATGCTGAAACTCTGATGGACTACCTTTCCCTGGGGGGAGGGATAATACACATTCACACAGGAATCAGCAGAGCACTGAGGTATGATGGTATGTGTGAGTCATCTTCCAGAGAGCAAAGTAAATGACGTACACACTACGAGCCTGTCTCACACCCTACGAGCCTGTCTCACATACTACTAACCTGTCTCACACTAGCCTGTCTCACACACCTTTAGTCAGTCTCACATATTACTAGCCTGTCTCACATACTACTAACCTGTCTCACATACTACTAGCCTGTCTCACAGACTTCTAGTCAGTCTCACATGCTACTAGGCAGTCTCACACTAGCCTGTCTAACATACTACTAGCCTGTCTCACACAAGCCTGTCTCACATAATACTAGCCTGTCTCACACACTTCTAGCCTGTCTCACACACTTCTAGTGAGTCTCACACTGGCCTGTATCACACTGGCCTGTATCACACACTGCTTGTCTGTCTCACATACCAGCTTGCCCTGAGTGAGCACACTCATTGTTAAAGAATGTATTTTTCTGAAACTAAATCTGATGCCTTTTGTTTTAGCTGTGAGTGAAACCTCACTGCCCCGAGAAACAAAAGCAATAGCTATCATATGTAACAACAGGACAGCATGTTTGCTTCCCCCATAATCACTTCTGTGTGCGTAGTGTTTGTTCTCCACTGCTGTTGGAAGTAGTCATATTACTCACAGGAAAGGATGGTGGAAGGATGATGTGTTTGGGGGAACTGTTCAGCGTTCCCACGGCGATGAGAGCTCTGACCGGGATCGTTAGTATCTAAGCGGTGGGCAAAATGTCGCTATCAGACAATAGAAGAAACACCATACTAAACACTAGTGAAACGCATATCACATCCATGTAACTAAGAATTTCAGTAGCAAGGACAAGGTGAAAAAAAGTTTCAAAACAAGACCATATCCATTCATTTTTGATAAACAGTGTTCAATCCGTTTCTCAAAGACACACAGGTCAATGACACAGTGTTAGGGAAGATCCACCGGAGATGGTATGACCGTTCAAAAACAACGGCGGCCATTGTGTTGGCCCAGGGGAATGAGAGGGCGTGGGGTACTACCTCGTAGTCTGTTGTGATGTGTACGGCGCCGTCAAACACCCCCTCCAACGCCTTGGCAACCAGAGTCACCCTGAAAGCGGCATAGTAACCAGAGGCCAAAATCGCCTGAAAAACAAACACAAACGGGGGGGAAAATAAAAAGCTTGAACAAAAGGCATTAGGCCTGTTTTCCCTTTGACTTCCTCCGACAACACCCCGACACATTTGTTTGTCCTCTTCTATGCAAACGAGGCTGCAGGAGACAGGGGTCATCAGCCAATCCAGAATTTGCATATTTGGCACTCTGTAATGGTGCTGTTTTAGTACTGCACTTATGACACACACACATTATAAGAATGTATGGGCTGTAGTATGGTATATTAGCACAATAGCCTGCAGGAAAACGTAGAGGTCACTATTCGGGTAACACAACTAATTAATTCACTACGCTAACTTTATAAAAAACATGTTCATACATCAACCAAATCAGTGTCATCTATAATTCATTTATAATTACAGCTACGCAAATGTGAGGTCGAACTGTACAAATAACTTCAGAACATATTTACACATTGCCCCAAATAAATCACAAATCATTACAACATTTCCATACATGAAAACGTGAGGCTGAGCAGTGCAAACAACTTAAGGACATGTTTGCACAGCCACGTAATCAGTCTTGATTGACTGAAAATGTAATACAGATGAAAATCTGAGCCCGAGCAATTCCAGATGCTTGGCTCGGGAAAAACAGAATTCCCAGTGAGTCGTGCCGTCGCCATGGTTTCCCAACCTGGCGCTCGCCGTGCTGGACGTTCTAAAACACACTGTACGAACGCGGAGTGACCTCGTGAAGTGACGCCCGATCTCGTTTTTGGGCGTTCGGGTCGGGGCCGTCACGGGGTCTTACGGTTTTGTGGTGAGACGCCGTGGAGTTGTGCAGCTCTCTGGTGCGGTGGAGGGCCGCCGTCCTGTTGCCCCGCTCCGTCTTCAGGAGCTCCATGGACAGGCTGTCCCCGGTCACCAGCCACGACTTGATCTCCAACTGTGGGCGCGCGCGCACACGCACGCGCACACACACACACACACACACACACACACACACACACACGCACGCACGCATACACACACGCACACACACACACAAACGCACGCGTGTATATTTTTATATAAAATGATAAAATGTGTGTGTATATATATATATATATATATATATATAAAGTTTGAAGGAAAGTTTTGCTGTGAATCTGAGTTTGTGCGCAAGTGATTGTCCGTTTGTAATGAACACATACATTTACACTGAATATAACATTGTGTATTTGTCTATGTGGCTGTGTGATTACGCAATGCAGCCTCACATCAACCAAAGATTGTGACAAGTGTGTGTGTGTTTGTGTGTGCGTGCGTACTACGAATGAAAACTAACCCCCGAACTTTGACCTTGGTAGGCCCCCAGAAAGAAACACAACTTTGAACAGGGAAAAATAACGTTGACCTTTGTGCAGGGAGAGCAGGGAGCACTCACCTCTATGGGGTTACTGTTGACAACCACAAACAGGATGCTGCTGGTTTCCGTGGCGCTGCGGACTCCGAAGTCCAGCAGGTTCTCCATAAGGCTCGGTGCTAGCACCAGCGGCTGCACGCCAACGAGAAAGCACATACCACCAGTTTACATCCCATTGGATGACCCATATCCTGACCTCTATGCTTCCTTTAAGATATCCCTTCTACTGACTTTTTATGGATCGTGTGTGTGTGTGTGTGTGTGTGTGTGTCTGTGAGTGTGTGTGGCATGGCAGGAGGAAGCTCTCTACCCCTGACCTTAATGAGCTGTGTCTGCAGAACTTCCTGCTAGAAGCTTCCAAATTCTGACCTCTGACCTGTTTGTAAACTTATCTTTCAAAATTGTCTCACACGCACACACACACACTTTCAGCGTGTATTGGTCTGACCTCCAAGAAACCCGTGTAGGCTCTGATGGGCAGGTGGAACTTGGAGGCGTTTGTGAGGAGGAGGATGTTGCTGTCAATGTGGATGGACGGCCTCACGGCCCGAAAGAGGAGGAAGAAGATGTAGCGGGATTCGTGTGGAGGGATCAGGATAGGGGCTGTGAAGTTCTGCACCTAAACTCATAAAAAACAAAGAAGAAGATTAACAGGAAGAAGAAACCAGGTCACATGACTGAAACGTAGCTCAAATGACCAAAAGTCAGCGAAATTGGAGAAGAACGACTTTTTTTCCAAAATAAAATTTCATTAAGCATTCAGCCCGGGCCAAAATTGTGTTTAACATGTGTTTAATTTATAATTAGTTTTTAGTCAAATTTAAATAATTCAAAAACAGAAAGTGCATTTTGGTTAAGAGTTGAGCCTCTCCTCCCTAAACTAAGAAGTACAAATGACGGCAAAAAGGTGTTCCCAAAGCATTACTAAACATGAGCATAAGGAGAGGTCTTCATGTTAATATTACTTCACATTAATATGAGTGGCCCTCACGTTAACATTACTACATATTGATATGAGTGGGCCTCATGTTAATATTACTACATAATAATATTTGTGGCCCTCCTGTTAATATTACTATATATTGATATGAGTGGCCCTCATGTTAATATTACTACATATAATATTTGTGGCCCTCATGTTAATATTACTACATAATAATATTAGTGGGCCTCATGTTAATATTACTACATAATAATATTAGTGGGCCTTACGTTAATATTGATGAACAAATATAATGAATATGATATAATAAAATAAAAGGGAATGGTCCTCACGTCGAACATTACTCCATATTAATAATAATGTCCACCATGGTAATATGAGTGTGTGTAAGGGGTGGTCCTCACGCTGAACATTACTCCATGTTAATATGAGTGTGTGTAAGGGGTGGTCCTCACGCTGAACATTACTCCATGGTAATATGAGTGTGTGTAAGGGGTGGTCCTCACGTTGAACATGGTCCTGGCCTCCTCGGGCAGGGACACGTTGTGAATGCGGATGGCAAAGTTAAAGGTGTTGGTGAGGTAGATGGGTCTATGCACCGGCTCCACTGGACTGTCCCGGATGTGGAATAAAGTGGCTGTGTGGTCAAAACCCAGGTATCTATGAGAGAGAGAGAGAGAGAGAGAGAGAGAGAGAGAGAGAGAGAGAGAGAGAGAGAGAGAGAGAGGAGAGGGATCAAGATAAAGAGAGAGAAAGAGTGACAGAAAGGGAGGGGGAGCGAGAGAGAAAGTAAGATAAAGAGAGAAAGAAAGCGAGAGGGGCGAGAGAGATAGAAAAAGAGGAAAACAAACATACAGAGTGAGATCAGAGGGGAAAGGGAGAGAGAGAAACAAAGAGAGAGAGATGTAAACCTATCACACAGATGCATCACACAATTTTTGTAATTTCTCACAAAACCAATCCTCATAATTTTCCTTTATAAGTAAGAAACAAAAGTCACACTTACCCTTCTAGAACCTCTGCTTGGTATGGTATTTCAAGTTTAGAGTAGCTTTTTTCTTTCGCTTTGACAGTTATTTTGCCTGAAAACTGATATGGTCTTCGTGCTTTTGAGGCTGTTGTGACAAGAGCAAAAGACGCACAGTATACTAAAGTTCACCAAGCGGTTCAGAAGTCTGTAAAGTAGCCCGTTTGATTTTAAGAAATTCATGTTTCAGAATTGTCAATGTACTCTTCTATACAAGTGAGCATATTATTATTCAAGTTGACATTCTGATACTTAAATTGAAATTCTTCAGTTTGCATTTTTTATGTTATTGACATTCAATAATTATCAACTCGCAAGTCATAATCAAAAACCTTCTCCGAAGTTTATGTAAAAAACAGGCTTTGCCTTCAACAACAAGGTCAATCCTTTCTATAGAACTTGAATTACAAATTCAATCAAACTCTTAATTAATTTCGACAAGGAATTTGATAGAACTTACCATCAAAGTTAATACTTGCAACTTTGGCATATCTACTCTCTCCCGCTTTGAGCGTGATGGCTTTGAAATCTATAGTAACGGCTTCATTTGAAGGTGTAGTCCGTACACTCTGTGATAATAATAATACATTATATTTATAAAACGGTTTTCAAACGCTCAAAGGCGCTGATAGCAAAACACTTCATTAGTTTGAGTAGGAAATGGACAAAATGTTTAGCAAACTGTGAAGGAGAAACATGCTCTGCAATGTATCGTTAATTATAGAAGATATAATTCTATAATGTAATATATTCTATTTAATATAATCCATTATAGAATAATAGAGGAAACTAAGCTACGATATATTGCTCATTAGAACTACTTAAAGTCACTTACTGTAATAGGAACATCTTTCATTCCTGAATTTAAAAGATGCAAATTCAACTGCTTTGGTCGATCTAGAATGAAAACAAGATTCAAACATGTGAAAGATTTAAGTTTAATCGATGTAATGTTGGCCTTACCCTCATATTATATATATTTGTGTGTGTGTGTGTGTGTGTGTGTGTAATATGAACGACCCGAATTGACCGTTTTCCATTATTTTTCCAGTCATGTCTAAATGGAAATAATTAAATACATTTAAAAAAAGAGGTGATGACATTGAATAAGAATAATTTTGTTGCAAAGTTCAATGAAGTGGTTTGAATGAACTCTACCAGCTATTTAAAACAGGAGTCATCATAGATAGATATATCAGTCAAACGTTCGGACACACTTTCCCATTCACTTCAATTATATATCAGTCCAAACATTGGACTGGGACTGTATATACCAGCCCATCGGCTGTAATGCTACGAGCCTGTCTGTTGTCTAGCACCCACATCCCCACTGCCGTTCTGAGAGGGCGCACCTTGTGATCGTAGCGTTCCAAAGTCTAGCATCTCCGTGGAAGAATATATACCAGGTGCTAGACCGCAAGACATAACAACATGTTGTGAAATGGCAGCCATGTTTTCAGGGAATACAAGACAAAACAGAGCTCCAGTCAGAATCAGACACAGCTGGGGTAGGAGCAGCGTGGATAGTGTGTGTAGTACTCATTATACTATATATATATAGATAGATAGATATATAGATATATGATGAAAGATTGAATGATTGCTGGACTTCTGTTGTGAGGGTAGACAGTCTTGTGTCAAGACTATTGGACTCTGAAATTGAATTTTTTTTTATAGTATAAAAAAATATATACTTTTGAAACGCTTTTCTTAACAATATGACAGTATGATCTGATTAAGAATATATTTCATTAAAATCGATGAAAATGACGACAACAGCCCAAAGGAACTGCTGTCGTTCATATCCCATTCAAAAACTGCCACTTGGATCCAAACAAACTCTGCTCGTCGAGAGAAACAACTTCTTCCCGTACTTATTCCTAAACGTGGACAAAGAGCCAAAAACGGAGATGAAGTCGGCAGGAGGCCCTACCGGAGGTGACCTCCACCTCCACGGGGAGAATGATAAACTGCTCCTCGTTGGGGGCGTTGGTTTTGATTTGGATGAAGGCCGTGTGGTTGTCCGCGTCTCTCGAGGAGAAGCTGGCTCTCATCACCCCCTTTGTCTCAAAAGGGGGGATCTCCTGGGACCGGGACAGATGAGACACCACGGCGCATCAATACATTACACATAATTTGTAATTATGATGTATAATATGTTTTCGTAAACAGCTAAAATAACAAAACTTGTGTCACTGTCCAAATATTTTTGGCCCTAACTGTATGAGATGAGATCAGATGAGAATTTGCAAAGTAAGGAAAATGCTTTTTTTTTGGGGGGGGGGTACAAAATGGAGGTTAAAACTAACCCATAATTTCCTAGTGCCTCCTTGTTGGCCTGTAGGCAGCTCTAGATGTAGATCCCCTCCACTTGAATACATCTCCACAACCTGAAGAGGGACATAGAAAACAATAAAACAAGGCTAATAACAATAATCCAAGATTAGTTTGTTTTTTTAAAGATTAAAAGGTTAAAAAGTCTTTTAAGAAGAATAAAACGTGAAGTTAACAAGTCACTCATTAAGTTATCAAAGATGTACCATAGCAAATACGACCCAAAGCTAAAGGTAGAGGATTAAGAACAGCCAGAATCCATGGCAACAAGTTATACCAGTTACTACCGGCTACGAAAGCAAACAGCAGTTAAAACTGATTATTTTCATTTTAATTATAAAGTTGAAAAATAATAATAAAACTAAATGACTCTCGCCAAGGTCAGGTGTGCTTGTACAATCAGAACTGTATGAGGTGACAGGTGAAAAACTACTGCCGGTAACGGAATATCGACCCTGACGCCGTTCTCAACAATGAAAGATGAAAAAGGTTAGATGGATTTTCCGCAGCACTTCACGCAGTGTGGACTGAAGAAGTTGAGATGAATTACCTGCAGTGGTTCACTGTGAGGGTTGTGGATATTTATGAGAGGGGAGAAGCTGCTGTTGACAGGAACTCTGGCCCCTATGAACGGCCGCAGTCTGTATGGGTTTGGGACCCCTACCCCAAACACCTGCAGGGCGCGGGGTCAGAAACGCAAAGGCCATTACGACCTTCATACACACTTTTAACATATGCAGAACTTAATGTTGCCCTTTAAATACATTTCCCTTTTTAATTATTGTGAGTTTAGAATATCAAAGTTGTCTTATCTTGACAAATACAAACCTTTATTGGTATTTTATTCATTAATTGTATTTTATCATATTCTTACATACTATGTATGTATGTAAATGTATGCATTATCTTGGACTGAACCTATTAGATCTGAGATTATGTAGACTTGTTAAACCTTTAGATATGTAAATAAACCTTAAAAATGTGTAACATGTAAGCAAATGTGTGCATGTACCTGGTATGTGAACACCCCATGATGCGATGTATTAATAAATAAAGTATTTTCTACATTTCCCACTACTCTGGCGAGAAACACAACATCAAATGATGTGTTACCCCCTGGTGGTATTATCTGTGAGGAAAGAGAAGGAGAGGAGGAGGAGGAGGAGGAGAAGGAAGAAGAGGGGCAGAGAAAGTAAAATAAATGATGGAGCACAGCGAAACAAGACTATAAATATTCTGTGATTGAAACCAAAACAAAAACAGAGGAAAAGTCTTCACAAGAGTCAATACTGAGTATCAGGTGTTGCCTAGGGGAGCTGACGTCATGTTCAGAGTTCAGTGTTTCAAGGTCACAAGGAAAAAGGGCTAACGTTAGAGGTGGGGTCGGGGTGGAGGGGGGGTTGGTTGGCAGAAGGCCAGGCCCAGGGTAAGAGCCCCCACCCCCTTTCTTTCAGTGCACACCAGCAGCAGAAGGAGTCAAGAGGTGCCACTTTATGAGTTTGTCACGAACAGGTGGTTATGGGGTTAATTTTACTACGGTCACGAGCAACGCTTAGACCTTCCTTTAATTAGCTGAACTGGCCTTGCTCCACAGCTATGACAGAAAAAAAAGTGTCGCGCACGGCCAGCTGTTGCTAAAGGAGGAGAGCGGGATTTCCTCACTCCTCAAGTGCCCTTCGTAAGAAAGGGTGGTTAGGTTTTGTCAGCCAACCCCCCCCCCCCCCGCCCCCCCCAACACCCTCCGACCCCCCTCCCGCCCATGGAAGTGTCGACATCAACATTTGACTCCCTGGTCACAGTGACCTGTTGATGCAGACTATACAAATAAATGAGAAGCTTAAGAAGGGAATTGAACTTCTGTCTCTATTTACTTACCCTATTCTGAAAAAAAGACGCATGAAAATGTGCGGTTGTTGCCGATATTGATATCAAGCTAATTTCCTCTGAACTAGGATTATGTAAATAAACTTTCTCCATCTTTGGCATCCCAACAGGCCTGTAAATAAAGAAAAATGTAATGTGTTAGAACAACTAAACAAGCACAGAGTGTGTCACACATTTATTGACAACGCTTTTTTTTCCCTATTAGGTTACAAAAGTTTGAACTCGGGGTAAATAATTAACATGTTTAACTTCTGGGCTAGACAGAAATTCATTAGAACATTAGGAAAGGGGTTGGTCTAACTTCAAAACATTTCCTGTGACTAAATAATGATTATGTTTATAGTAATAGCCCCATATAAAAATCACAAGTCCCTCTGAAAGGGCAACGGTTAGGCCACAAACACATCCTATCCTGAGTCTGTTATCTACATGATAAGATATTGAATTCGAAATCTGTGCACAGTTTGTGCTGAAAAACATTTAGTGGGTTTGTGGAAATGTTCCAAAAGCCCCAACTACCTAGGAAAGAATATGGCCAGACAAAAATTACTTTATTTCACCAAAGTTGTTACGAAATGAAACCAAATTCGACGTAAGGTTTAATAAAACTGCTTTTCTATTTCTTCTGATCCGAATAAAGTTTATGAGCTTTTTTTAAAGTTTATGAGCTTTTTTTCTTCTTCGGTAGCATAAAATCAAAGAGTATCTATTGTTGATTCATTGCTTTGAATTGGAGACGCCATGGGATCCTCCAAAAGTTGCGTGCCGGTTCCTTACGAACAAGAACAGGTGATAACGGAGGTTGTTTATGAGAAAGTTGGACGTGTGTGTGTGTGTGTGTGTGTGTGTGTGTGTGTGTGTGTGTGTGTGAGAGAGAGGGACGGTGGGGGGGGGGGGGGGGGGGGGGG